>JAQFZG010004004.1:0-12535 GCA_034695465.1 Entomobrya nicoleti | reverse complement strand
AAAAGAAATTCGGGAGTATTGTAATTTGAGTTGTTTTTTCGCTGAGAAATTTACATTTTTTTGTGGGTTTGTCTGACTGTTTTGTGATGTGATATCGCGTCCTTTTTAATGGAATTGGTTAGTGGTTCTCCGCAGTATCGATTTGTGTACGTGTTTTCAACAACAAGTTTGTAAGAACATTTTGTATTCTGATGGGGAAAAGGTGAAATATTATCGAAGCTTTTAATCCTGATAGAGATGGATTAAGCCTGGAGGAGTTCCCTGAAAAAAATATACAAGAGAGTTGTTAACGTTGTTGTGGCTTTGTGAAACAAATATTTTGAACTGTAGTAGCCGTAGTGCATACACAACAAGACAGTAATCAAAATTGATGGTTTGGTTGGATGGATGCTACTTTTACAAGAAGGTGAAATATGAAGGGATAAGCTAAAAAAAAATTGAATTTAATAAAGTTGAACAAAGTCAGTTTCAATATTACCTTTACCACCCAAACAAGAGAAAGGTTAAACCAATAAATCAAATCAGTAGAGCAGAAATCATTAAGGCTGATTGCAAATTAATACACAAAAGTAAACAAGGAGCATGGGCAACTATCTCTCTAGCCAATCAGCGTAAAGAAAAAGGGTTAAAACGCTCTCCAGCGTTTCTCCAGCAAGCTGAACAAGCACTTGCATATGTATGTCAGCTGCTTTGGTGGGATATGGGAATAGTGCAATGCCACAAGCAGCAGTCAGTATTAATTAAACCCGTAAAGTATTAATTTCCTCCTGTCATCAAGATGCTTGTACACTTACACATCTCGTCAACCCAGCAAACATGACAATTTTTCATATGTAAAAATTGTTGAAGGCTTGCAACAACTCAAGTTGTGTCAAACAAAGCGCAAAAGTTTTTGCGTGGACACAACAAAAAGTACAATATTTTTTTGAGAGTTGGCGTTCGTCACATCTACAAAAATAGGAACCCCAAAAGATAATAAGATGCTGGACACTGGACGATGGGATCCCGGTACGCATATATGCACCGCTTTTTTTTTACCTTTTAATCATCAAGTTTGTAAAACGATTAGGAAAAATATTTTATTTGTGATATATATTTTTGCAGTGCTCTCAAAGCTACTGCTCACATTGGAGGAGTCGCGACCAAACCTGCCTGCCGGTTGCGAGGAAGAGTTAGGTTTTCTCAGCGATCTCCTCCAAAGCCGAGAGTTGCACGCCCTCGTCAAAGTTCACAATTCCATCGAACAAAAGGATGAGCGGTTCTGTCCCATCCTCTCCAACTCAGTTCAAGTGGCGGAGGAGGTGATGGAGCTTGTCGCAAGTCAGGCGAATGAGGAAAATCCTGAAGCTTGCGATCTTTTTGATATCCTCCAAAATCCTCATCTTCAAGGGCTACTCTACTCCCACGACATTATCGCACAGAAAGACTATCTGCCCAAGTTGCCAGACATTCCGCCCGATCTGGATGATCCTGAGGATCCCGAGGAGACCATCAAAATTGTTCAGCTTGTCAAGTCCAGTGAGCCTTTGGTAAGTAAAATATATATACATTTATTAGCATCATCATAGCATATTGTATTCCACATTTTCATTTTCTACGAAATCCATTAGAATAATAATAAAATAACGCATGATCCACGTTTTTACCATTCATTTCAAGGATTTATGAGTGGAAAGGGAATTTTATAGCCAAATCTCATGTTATCACCATTAATCTTGTCATCTTGATCATCATTCTACTTTTATTATTATTATGAATTTTTTTGCAAATCTTATGAAAAATATATATGATATTCTCTCTGCTACGCTCTCGCTCTATCTCTCTGGCAGGATGGGATGCTGTGTAACAACAAGACACGTTATTATTATCCCATTCTCCTTCATCTGTAAATCCCCGTGGGGCTGTTCATGTGTTACGTCAACAACTGTACCTTCTTTCGAAATAAATTATAGTGTACTTTCTTTCTTCAACTCATTATAAAACTGATTAAATGACAACGTAACATATGAACATCCCCGTAAAAAATATCTTGGACTGTGTATCAGTCATATATCTTATCTTGAAAATCTCTCTCTTTGATTTCTTTGAAAAAAAAAACGCTTTTAAAGAAGAAAGTTGTATGCTTTATACTCGTGTATATTTTCTCTTTACTCTTTGTTCATGCTGCCCTCGCATTATGTGCACATTACTATCAAAAAATCTAAGGACGGAGCCAAAACTGCTGAGCCTATCGTGGTAAGAGTCTATCCTTCTTCACAAGATCATCATCTATCTTACATTGCAACATAACAATGAGTGCTATATGTAGTGTGGTGTGTGTACCAATAAAGAACATGAAATAAAAAATTTACCCTTTAAAAAATATTTCTACCCTTTTTATCTTACCCATTCAACCAACACAACCGGGTAGATATTTTTTTTTCCACAAGAAAAAAAAAGAAGAATAAAAATATATAATTGAAATTTTACGGTTGATATCATGACATTTTTAAGGCTTTTTTATCAGAGATACGGTTACGTCGGGTTTGTCACTTTTCTCCTTCATTTCATCTTTTTCTCTCTTTCTCTCGCTCTCTCTTGGCTACTCTCTCAAAATAACTGCATGGCCTATACTACAAAACAAACTAAACTCTGCACAGCTTAACGTTATTTCATTTTAACCCATTCACTATTTTACTTGGTGGAGAGTGCTATATGTATGTGCTCAAATAACTTGTACTAATTGAAATTCAATACGAGATACGATACGATACGATTGGAAATAAATGGAATGGAAAAGTACACTTAATTCTGATCTGAGCTATATGCCATGCCATGCCATGAAGCCATAAAAACCGACTAATCCATATCGTTCGTTCTCAATAAAAAAAATCGTGTGTGTGCTTTTTTGGTATTGGTTTGTGATGATGTGAGATGGTAAAAGAAAGTTAATATAATTTGCATGGTTATATTCTTTCTTTTTTTCCTTGGATGCGGCTGCGGATTTTTTTTTTCTCTGGTGATATGGTATGGTGCAGGGTGCTACTATCCGGAAAGACGAAGAATCCGGTAAAATCGTGATTGCACGTGTGATGCACGGTGGAGCAGCGGACAGATCCGGACTTATTTTCCCCGGTGACGAGGTAATCGAGGTGAATGGCTACGCCACAGAAGGGAAAACACCGGACGACGTGCTTCAAATCCTGAAAGCTTCGGAAGGAACGATTACATTCAAATTAGTGCCAGGAGATACAGGAAAACATAAGGTACTATAAAACTGGAATAAAATACAATAAAAAATAGAAAAATGAAAATATTCAACTCATAAAAATTTATTTATTGTTCTACTATTTTGCATTTCACAGAGAGAAAGTAAAGTACGTGTTCGATGTTTGTTCAATTATACCTCTAAAGACGATCCTCACATTCCGTGCGAGGATGCCGGGTTGGATTTCAAGAGAGGCGACATACTTCACATTGTCAGTCAAGATGACATTTATTGGTAAGTTATTATCACTGCATTACAAAAATCTTCAAAAAATTGTATTTGCTTAAGTAGGCAGTGCACGCACATCATATCATATACACACCCACATGCTCCACCACCACCACCACTCCCCATCATTTTATTACGACGAAAATCATGTTGGGAATTTAATGCAAAATGACAAATCGCCACTCTTCTGCATCCAGCATCCATTTCCATCTGTCATCCCAACAATTCACACAAATGACTATAGTACTCTACATGTACTATATACTGACTGCTCAATTCATTCATTCACTCATTCATGCTTGTCTTGTTATGTCATGTCAAATTCAAATTCACTCCACTCCATGCCTACTTAATTCTCTTCTGCATTTGAATCTTTCCTTGAAAATATAAAATACCAAAAAGAGAATCTCCCATGTCGTGTTTTCGTCGCTATCAAAATCCTCCTTTCCTTCCGTTCCTTTCCCCAACAAAATATATCCTGTAAATTTGTAGTACATTTTTTTAGACAGAAAGGAGGAAGTGTGAAAAAGCTTTTACTTTTTATTATAATGCAATTCCATTTGGAACACACCAGTGCAATACAATCCCTGCTTGGCTGCCATGTACCATGCCAAAAGCCATTTATGACAAAGCAATTCACTTGCTTTCTTTTCTTTATCTAATTTTTTAGTACATTGAAATTGCGTGTTGATTTTTTTTCTATGAATGTTCCCTTATTGTCCTACAAAATCCTATAAAAACAGCTATGATTTTATTTTTCTTCTTGTTGACGCTTGACTAGCTGAGAGTGAACTCTGCACTGCGGGATTAAAAATGAAAGAATGCGCCATGAAGCGAAGCCAAAGCCATGCCACAATTTTTTTTAAATATGTTTTATTATGCTAGTAGCCGGCATACCAAAGTTATTACTTGGATTATGTTGAAATGTTAGTAGCAGCAAATATACCATATCATCATGGCCAGCGTGTAAAAAGTTTGCTAATGAGAAATGACGATAAGGGAGGTAGTTTTTGAGATATCAACATTATTATCATAACTGGTATAATGCTAAAACACACACGAGAGAGAACAACTTTTACCTTTTAACTTGTCAAATAAGTTGAAATATGTCCCGGTGAACTTTTCACATCCAAAAAACCATACCAGTAGCTAAAATGAATTAAGAAAGTTGAAAGAGAAATGAATAGGAAAATTCCACACTTATTTCCCATATCCTAACCCTTCCTTTCTAAAAGCTAGCTTCACATTTACATCATCAAAGCAGCAGCAGCATCATCTACTCTCCCGCTGTTGATTATTATCCCTTTGATATGTCCCCTCGCTCCCTCTCTTTCTCTCTCTCTCTCTCCATTTCACTTTTTCCGTCGTTTCCACTGTAAAAAGAAGGAAATTGTGATAAAAGAAAACAAAGTAATATTCACACAAGCAGAAAAAACCTTGTAAATTGCAATAATATAAGCATAAAAAAGAAAATGTCATTTTCTCGCTCCAGGTGAACTTACACATATTATTACACATGTTACGAAATACAGAAAATGTCATCTGTCGCTGCTGTCGTTGTCGGCGTTCTTTTTTTATTTCTGACGTGATGATAGTTATGTATGTGTCCTTTTACAAGAAGACAAGACAACTTTTTTTCTTATTTCTCTCCTTGAAAGTCTATATATCCTCTACTGTTTACCTTTCCCGGGCGTGTAATAACACTATTTTATAGGGATTTTATTCATGAACTTTTCAACTATCTTGGTTGATGTACAGCATTGGCACGTTGATGGTACATGTGTTTTCCTGCTTATTGTGTAAGCAGCCAAACCAGCCAGCAATTGGCACTCTATTCCTTTGTCCGATTCAATTACAAACCCATCCACCCACTTTTAACAATGTTAACATAACATGAGATACACAACCAAAATATCAGCTTTTCGTTAGAAAAAAAAAACGAGTCGAGTCTCGTCTCCCCATTTTGCCTAGCAAAGCCACATAGCTATTACATACGTAAAAAGAGAAAGGTGAACCTTTATACATTTTTTATGTCTGTTTACAAGGCTTTCTTTCTTGGTTAGCTTTGCTTTCACTCCACTCCTCCGCTCTACCAAAACACTGGTGATGAGGTGAGGCGAACTACTCATTAGTTTTGTTTACAAGACCATTATACACACACACATGTATACATACTCGTTTATGGCATCACGAACCACCCTATCCAAATACAACATATTACGTATTTTTAGGCTTCCCTTGAGAACAAGGTAAAATTGATGTGGAGGAAAAAGGGAACAAAGCACAATTGCCATCATATCATATCATGCACATAATCAGCAGCATTTTCCTCCAAAAATACGACGTTTCTTGTGTGGCTGATGATAATAGTTTCATCATCATCCATTTCCTCTTTCCATTTTACATTTTGCTATACACCGAGCTTGCTTGGAGGAGTATAGAGAACGAGAATCACATCATCATATCACGCCTTGCTACTTATTTTTTTGTTACTTTGTTCCCTTCCACTTCCTCCTTGTCTGCCGACAGGCTTTTAATGACATTTGCAAAAGGCTTCTTTCCATCTCTTGTCCCAAGGGACAATAGATAGACGCCCGTCTACTTGCCTCACTTGCTCACTCACAACAACAACTTTGTCTCTCTGCCTGCATTTCATTCAACCATCCAAATAAGAAAGCCAAAAGTGAAAGGATGATGATATTAAATTGGCTTTAGCCTTGTTTCGCTTCACTTGCCATTTCTGTTTTGTACCTACCGCAGAGTTAATGCTCGTTTCTTCGCCGCCAACGACGCCGCCACAGTATATGATGTCATTAAGCTTGTGTGTTTGTCCACATTACAAAAGTTGATCCTTCTTTTTTTTCTCTAAACTAAAATATATGTGTTATTCTTTTAATGTGTTTTTTTTTCGTTTGCAGGTGGCAAGCCCGAAGAGAAGGCGACCGTTCTATGCGAGCAGGTCTAATTCCCAGCAGATCTTTGCAAGAAAAGCGAATCCTTCTGGTGAGGACAAATAATCCCGAGAATCATGGTAAGCCAAACCACAGAGATATACATACATAGCCGGACAAAATGACACAAAGAAAAATAAACAAAAAGAGAAGAAAAATGATGATGACATCCTTTTTCCCATTCTATTTTGCATATATTTCCCTACCAAAATGCCCACTTCTTCTTGCCTAATGTATTTTCTCCATTTTCCTTCTGAGAAGTGTTTTTTTTCTCCCGTTTCCTCCTACACTTCTCTTTTTACTCTACTTTGTTCTCTCCATAATTTATGATGATAGATAAAAAACAAGAGAGAAAACTTTTGCCCCATTTTACAATACACACAGATAATACTGCTCCCTAATGTGTGAGAGTGTGTTTCACATTTCCCCTTTCTCTCTCTCTGCAAATTTATTTCTCTCTTCTCTAATTACACGTTACTCTTCTTCCTTTCCCTTCCCATTTTCACACCTCTCATCTCTCTTCTCCCATTTTCTCTATTTTACTCAACTTTTTTTTCTTACCTATTTCCATTTCCCCATCTACTCTACTTTCTCCCATTCATTTTCTCTTTCTCAACTTATATAAGCTGCTATTGTTCTTCTGGGTGAAATGGCAGTGTTGGGTTCTCCGCTGCTGCTGTTCTTGGTGGATTTCTCTTCTTCCTCTTATTTTGGAATGTTTCAACTTTCCATTTCCAAAATATTTCAAAACTTTACTTCGCATCTCTCGCCTCGTTTATTTAGCCGTATTTTTTTTCTATTCCAAGATGAAATTATACACCTTCTCAACATTTTTTTCTGGATGAATGAATGTGTCCATTACGCACTCATTTATTATTTACTCTTATTTTGCTTTCTCTGTGCTTTTTTATTGGTACATCTGCTGCGTACCGTAAAGAATGTTTGTGACCCCATCCCGTAAACATGTAAACATTTTCTGTGTAGTCTAAAAAAACAAATATTGTGTACCTATATATTATATGCATGCCTTATTTGGGATTTATCGATTTCCCGCATCTCTTCTGACACATGTCTACTTTCCCCATTCAATCAAGTAATTTTCTTAACTCTTTCTCTCGTGTGGCTTCTTGTCTGCACCACACCACCCTTTTCACCTGGTATCCCTCTGCAGTATACTCTACTGCATGTTTTCGAGTGTACTCAAGGGGAAAAAGTGTGATTGTCAAGAAGCCTTTTTAATAATTTATCGCTTTACGGGGGTGTTCACACGATAATCCTTGCTTTGCACGTGCATCATTGATTTTTGTCCTCTAGTAAAATGTTACGTGTCGTAAAAAGCTATAAATGTATGCGTATTGTTTGTACAAATTGTGACCCTTGACACTTTTTATGCGTATATAGCGTTGCTTGTTGATTGTAATCCTTGCAATAAGCTAATATCCACCGGAAATGGAAATAGCAACAATACAAATGGAAATGGGAGTGTTGCAACAAACCACCATCATCACCCCCACCACCTCAAACAGCAGCAGCATATAGACGACGAGAACCCATCACCACCACCCACGCAAACAGACAACAAAAGCAGTAGCAATGGAAATGGAACAACGAAAAATAATGGGAAATGCTTAAGTAGCGAGAGTAGTGGGCTGCCTGGGCATCATCCCCATCAAATTGTAAATAAGCAGCTTCCAATAAAAAAGATTCCTTATGACTTATCAGAGCACGAAGACTACGACCGGGATGAGATTCCCACTTATGAGGAAGTGGCCAAGTTGTACCCTCGACCAGGTCAGTTCAGACCCGTTGTCCTTATAGGCCCCCCGGGTGTGGGCAGAAATGAGCTCAAAAGACGGCTGATCGAGTTGGATCCAGACAAGTACAAAACTACCATTCCATGTGAGTTTTATCATAATAGTTGGCCTCCAAATCAAATTGACATTCAAGTTTACAGTCTAATCATTTGCATTGGTTGTGTGTCTTCTTCAGATACGTCTAGACCCCAGAGACCGGCCGAGACGAATGGAAAGGACTACTATTTTGTGACAAGGGACAAAATGGAAGAGGAAATTCAAGCTGGCAAGTTTATCGAGTTTGGGGAGTACAAAGGTAACCTTTACGGAACGGCGAGCGAGTCAGTCCGGAGTATTAGCAATACGGGCTTTGTGTGCGTGCTGAATCCGCACTCGCAAGCGTTAAAAATGCTGAGAACGTGTGAGTTCAAGCCGTACATCATCTTCATCAAACCACCTGAATTCGAGGTACTCAAGCAATCTCGTCATAATGCCTACGCAAAGAGTACCTTTGACGAGAGCAACTCTCGCGCTTTCAACGTACGTATTTCCGTAATTTTTTCCAAAACAAAAACAAAACCATTTTATCTTAATTATTCAATTAATTATTTCATTATTGTTCATTTATATTGTTGTTGTTGTTGATATATTCACTTCTACTGGTTTGTCTTGTTATTTGTTTGTGAATGTGTACAATATATCATTGTTGCGTTCTTTGTCGTTTATTGTGGGTACGATGTCCCTCTCTCAAAAAAAATCAGTAATTATTCTTTTCTCTAAAAAAATAATAATCTAATAATCCACCTTTAGCTTAGTTTAGTTAATTGACAAAAACAATTGATCAACTAATCAAAACTGATTAAAAATAATAATCAAAAAAATTAAATAGACTAATCATTAGTTTAACGAAATTAATTAGGTAGTCTACAAAGCTATAAATTAGAGATGCTAAATAATTCAATAGACTGGCTGGTAGACGCCAGAAGTTCAGTTGATGCGAAACATTACAATAGTCAGCATTTATTGCATGGGGCATGGTGTGATAATTTTTTTTGGGATATGTGCATGATAATTTGCATGATGGAATGATGCATGCTTTGTTTTCTTTAATTTTGTGTTTGTTTTTTGGGTAATCTTTTTTATTATATTTTCTTTTGACATGGTTTACTACTGACTGGGAACTAATTAGCTAATCAAAACTCAAAACACACGACATTTTGAAAACCACACATATAATTCCCTATTTTACCCATTCCCAAGCATTTCCCCTGACTTCCGCTCTGCTGCTTTTGCAAAATATATTACTATAAAAATACATTTAAAAAAATATTATTTTCAACTACAAAATACAATGTTGTACATGAAACACGTTGGATTTGGACAAATTTTTATTCAATTATACCCATAAATTTTTATTTTTATCGAAACCTATTTGCTATTAATTGTTTTGTGGGTAATGAGCAAAAATTGCAATGTGAGATGATTTATACAAAAAGTAGACTTTGAACTTTTCAGTTTTCAATTTTTTTTTAATGCAAAAATTTGTTATGCATATTGATTGACTTGACCTCAATCTCCTCTGATTCTTCGTTAGCGAAAGTACAAGAAAACGATGATGATGACGGGGTTGGAAAGGTAACAAAATGTGTAAATATATATATTTTTGAACTCATCATAAATCTAAAGCGAATGGATGATGATGTTGTAAAATTTTAGGATTAAAACGTTTTTTTGGTTCTTTAAGTCGAGCACGTTAGAAAAAAAAATCAATCTTATAATTTCGTGGAAGCTCTATATATAGTGCATCGCATCAATCTTAAATTAAAAAATAGATTATTATATTTTTTCGTCTGTATATCTCGTGTACATAATGAAAATAAATAGGGAATAGATTTGAATAATTATTTCAGGGAATGAAAATTGTTTCTTACTATTTCTGTGTATATAGTAAAGTGAATTTAAAAAAAGTTTATTTATTTTTTCTCATGTACAACAACAAACCAAATTATTTATCAGGTTGACAGTTTGTGAATGAAAATTTGAAGTGATGTTTTTGTCTAATTATTTATATTTTTCTTCCCTTTTTCTTTCCGTCGTTTGCGTGCGTGTTTTTAGGACGAGGAATTTAACGAAATCATCAAGTCAGCGGAGAAAATTGAATACATTTACGGTCACCTCTTTGACGAGATTCTTATCAATGACGACCTCCCGAAGGCATTCGAGCGCCTTGTCAAGATTGTCAAAAAGGTGGAAACGGAACCGCTCTGGGTTCCTTCAAGTTGGGTGCAGTAACATGAATCTGAGATATGAGCAGCGATCTGAGAAAAAATGGAAGTGCGAAGACGAAGAGACAGCTTATTTATCACATAGAAAAAATAATTTATTGAAATAATTGACTAAAAAATATAGACATTTTTCTTAACGAGAAAGAAAAGTAAAAAAAGAGTAGTTCCTGTGTTGAGCATTTAGCTAAAATTAAAAGAATATATAATTAGTTTAATCAATTTTTTTCAAAGTTAATAAATTTTTCACTGCTAAAAATCAGTGTTAAAAGATATTATTACGAGAAAACATTTGTAAAAAAATATAAATTAGTTATAAATTATTTCTCCAATTTATTTATTTTCTTTTAGATTACTTAAAAATTGTAGTTTACAAAATATAAATCTATTTATCACTCAAAGCTTTCATATTAAATGCAAGAAAAAGATTTTTAATTTAGTTTTTTCCAATTTTAATTAAAGTATTATAAAAAAACCACCACCAAATCAAATTATCATTACAACCAACCAGAAACATTCCATAATTAAAATCTATTTAGCAAAATATATGTACATCACATGTAAGAGCAACATTGTAGCTGAGCTAGCCATTTTAAAATGCCTCATTAAAGTATAAATTATTAGTTAATTAGTTAGTTTAGATTCTACACAACGATTTGTTATATCTTTACCTTCAAACTTTATTGTTAGTATTCTGTGTATTGTTATCTCAGAACTGCTGCTATACATGCATTTAATGATTACGTTTGAAAAAAGTTGATATACAAACGAAGTTGCTGCACTGCCCTAGGTTATTCTTTAAAATATCTAAATAAACACAAAAAGCTACATAATAATTACTAGGTAGAGCAAAAGAAGTACGTAATAATTAAACTGTCAGAAGAAAGAAGGCCTTCAAACTATTCAATCACCATTTGTTAAGATATTTAAATTATTACTAGTGACTAGCGTGTAATATGTATTTGCAGAGAAAAGACCATTATTTACAAAAAAAAGTTGTTCATTAACTGTATCTTCTTGTGTTTTACTATAAATGCTATAAAATCTGTATTTGAAATAGGGGGACAGGTTCCAGAATGAGACATAATATCACGTATTGTTAAGCAATCAATGCAAGAATTTACTTTCGGACAAAAGTGTATTGATTAAATTTTAAAATGTGAAGAATTCAGGAGAAAGTCATTCAAAATCTTAGGCATTTCGTAGATGAATTTTTTTTAAAGCACGACGGCAATTTTTGCGATCGAACGAATTAATGATGTATTGATTGAGAAGTTAAAGATGAAAAATTATAAAGAATATATCATCATTCATCACGCAGACTAATGAATAAAAAAAAACTAGAAATATTATCATCATGTTGATTATGAAGTAATCAGACATATTTTTTGAGTTACTAACTACATATATATATAAATGGGTATATGCGAAAAGATTTACAGTTTGATTATTATTCTATAATTTTTCGAGCATTTATTATGAAAAAAACACGTATAATATTAAATCCTATTTATGATCAAAACTATAAATGATATATGATGACTAAACTTACGTAAAACTTGATGAAAAAAGAGAATAAAAGTATCGATGAAGAAATATATGAAAAGAATCAACTTTTTTAAATTTATTTTTGCATCTTCCACAATAATTTTGTATGCTCTTTATTTTTAATTTTTTCATATTTTTTTTTTGAATAGTACATATATTCATTTCACACTCATGTAACCTTGTACATTTATCAGTTACACTATGTATTGCTTTTGTAATGGAAAACGTTATGCATAATTTTATGAATAAAATAGATTTACAGGTAACCCATTTATCAGCACAATGGTTCAGGTTTCAAAAGCTGGATTTATAGTTACAAGGTAGATACATTATCTTGAGTTTTTTTTCAAAAAGGAAGGAAAGGTTAACATGTCTGCTGCAGGTAACTTTTCTTGATAGGTAAAATATGAGCGTTTTTTGTTTTGTTTTTAAAAATGTTGACTAAAAGTCGTTATTATTGATTTTGAGAGCCTTTAACGCTTTTGT
>JAQFZG010004003.1:0-12538 GCA_034695465.1 Entomobrya nicoleti | reverse complement strand
CTTCAAAAAAAATTACTTTGATGTATAACAAACTAACTTACAAGTTAAAAGTCACAATCTTTTACTATTTCCATTAACCATTAGTTTGTCTTGAAATTGGTAATTTTATTACTAATCGCCTTTTTTTAGGATCTTCGTAAAAAAATACGTAGACGTCATTTATGAAATTAGGAAGTTTTGTCAGACAATGCAATAGTGTAACTATAAATCCAAATTTGTTAATTGTTAATAAAAAAAATTCATCAAAGCATGCGAATAAGTGTGATGATGTCAATGGTCTCATGTCTCATTCTCACTTTGTAATTACCCTCATTGATTTCCGTTCATTCTTTTTTGCATCATATTTCACTTAAAAGATAAAACTGATCCCAGGGACATGATGATGGTTTGATGGTAGGATGATGAGATGATGAGACTAGAGAAATGCAACGTGTTCATATTTATAAATCCCCTTTCGGTTATCTTTTTTAAAATAATTATCTATCTTCTCTTTTTTTCTCATGATTTTCAGTCTGGGGCTATGGATTTCTCCTTGTCACAATCATCAGTTGCAGCTCATTGGTCGGTGTAAGTTTAATGCCCTTCATGGCGAAAGATTTCTACAAGCATCTTCTCACCGTAATGATTGGTCTTGCTGTGGGATCTTTAACTGGAAGTGCAGTCTTTCATCTTCTTCCTCAGGTATACATATATGTTTTATACGTACGCATTTTACTCGTAAAAAAATGCAAGTAATCTTACAAAACAACAACAACATAAACCAAAAAGTACAATAAAAATCGCCTTTATTATTTTGGCTTGAGCGAATTTTTTTTATGATGAAAGTAATGAAAATGATGAGATGGATGGATGGATGTATGCTTGTCTGAATAAGTCAGAAGAAAATAATTTTCGACAAGTTCCCCTGATCAAGTGGGCTTATGGCTAAACCTAAACCAAACCAGTTTTTTGAATGGGTGCTATTAATTATTTTTTTAGGCCCTGAGGCTAAGTGATCATGACCCAGACCATGGCTACTTGCATATATCTCTTGTTATTGTTGGTGGAATATGGCTTTTCTTTATGATTGAGAGAATCCTCAAGTTTATTATGGACTACAAAGAGGTAAAAATAATATGAATGTTAAAAAAAAACAGGAATGCATGTCAACAGTTAGTATTTGTATTTAATTGCAATGTACTATTACCTTTCTAGCGTAAAGGGAAGAACTGGAAACGAGAGAAAATGTCGAGCGTTCTCACCAGCTCGCCGGAAAGTAGCACAATTGCTGTAATGACTGAAAATGGGAATCTTATGAAAGGTCCATTGGTTGGGGATAGCAACGGGGATCAACGGAACTCACTGATATTTCCATCCACACCCAGGGATACTGGTGTCATATATGAGTGTCAGGAACAGGCAATCAAGGCATCATTTGGACATCAAGAGGTTAGTAAAAAAGACATACTGACAAAAAGAAAGGAAAAATTAGTTCATTTTGTTGGAATATTAATATATTGTATGTATGTATATAATTCAAATAGAAACCCCGGCTGAGCAATTGCCATGATCATCAAGTGACCTTTGAGCAAGGGAAGGATAGCGTGATTGCCACTGTTGCCTGGATGATTATCTTTGGGGATGGACTTCACAATTTTATTGATGGACTGTCTATTGGCGCTGCATTCAATGAAAGTATTTGGACAGGTGTGAGTATCAGTGTGGCTGTTTTGTGTGAAGAACTTCCGCATGAACTTGGTAACTAGAAAAAATAGTTCGTATTAAAATTATTATTACAAGATAAAATTATTAAAACACATTTTATATATTTTTTAAATCTGTTATGTCTTCAGGTGACTTTGCTGTTTTGCTCAATGCTGGGATGTCGATGAGACAGGCGGTGACGTACAACTTTCTCTCTGCCTGCACTTGTTATATTGGCATGGCTGTGGGGATACTTTTGGGGGAAGTTCAAGCGAGCAGTTATATATTTGCCTTAGCAGGAGGAATGTTCCTGTATATTAGCCTAGTGGATATGGTATACCAAACTATATTACCTGTAATATACTGCTAACGAGTAACTTAATTGGTGACTTAATCTCTAATGATTTTTTTTAAATATTAGGTTCCCGAAATGAATGAGATTGCTCAGGAAACAAGTAAAATATCCGTGAGAAAAGGATTTCTCACCCTGCTTCTCCAAAACGTTGGCCTTTTCGCTGGAATCACAGCTTTATACTTACTAGCTCTGTATCAAGACAGTTTTCAATTTTAGTAATTATTATAAACAAGTAAACACATAAACATTCATACATGCCATCATCGTAATTAACATATCAAAAAAATACAAAACACACAAAGGCATCTTGCCAGACGTAACATTATAACGTCTGCATTTTTTGATATGATCTTCACCATTATCTTTCCATTTCAATTAGTTCAATTTATTCCGTTACTTCTCGTACATTCTCACTTTCTCTACGTAATCATCAATACTTTATGACATTACATTTAATGTACTTACATATTTCCAATTTTGCTGACATTATCTTCTTCTTTTTTTATAAATTAGAAATCAAATAATTTTTCTCTCTTTTTTATTATTATGAGTTGTGTCTCATTAAATAATTTTGGAAAATGTGAATTAAGCATTTAATTTTTTAGACAAAGTTGAAATGGTGAGTTATTCACAAGATAATTGAGAATTACACTATTCTTCGTCATTTCTTCCAATGTACTTAAGATATCATTGATTGACTAGTTTATATTTATGTATGTTATCGACCTAATCTAGTATTAACTACAAAAGTTTGACTTTTATTATCACGACACACCACTCAAATTTCTACTAGCTAAAACATAAAAAATCATCTACCAACAGTGTACTTATAATTCAACTGAAAACTATAAAAATGTTTTGCATTTGTGACTTTGTGACTAATAATAATGAAATTTTTATAGTATTTATGATTTATTTAATTGTTAAGTTAAGAACTTGTATTTGTAGTTTGTAGTTCAATAGATTTGTTATAAAAATGTGTTATAGAATTGTAAATGAAATTATAAGATTGGACTTGCAAAAAAAGAATCACCACATTTATTTTTCAAATAGAATGACAAACTAAAAAAACAACCATGTTCATATATTAATATTCAGCATTCGATATGAAAAATGTATATCAAAAGAGTATTCAATCTACCTGTGTATCAATATGTATGTATGGGGTAAAGTGAATCACTAATTTAACAGGATGAAATTAATAATGAGTTTTGAAACATGGACAATGTACAAAATAAAGACAAACTCAAAAATCTTTATCGATTTATTTTTCAATTTCATTTCATTCTAATAAACACGCATGCATGATACTTCATCAAATGCTATACATATTTCATATCTGAATTAAGCCCTCTAAAGTTTCCCATTTTTTTAAATTCAAGACATTTTACAATTTATAGCGTACACCTACCATAAAAAATGCAACAACCTAAGATATCCAGTAATCCAACTTTTTGGTTGCTATGCAATCATGGAAAGCTGGATATTTTCAAAGAATATTATCTTGGTCAATTAAGACAATAAAGTGAGTTGTATAAGTAAAACTTTGCTTTGCAAACTTTGATTAGAATGCGATAAAATGATATAATCCAACTTTATTTATGCTTAAACACTGATACCATATCATATCACCGCACCGCCAAAAAAAAAATCACAAGCCAAGCCAGGTAACCAGAGAAATACAAAGACCATGCAGAAACGCACTGAACCAAGTCATGTTAGTTTCAAAATGATTAAAAAATAAAATAAACATGTGATTTTTTAAGTTCAATGCAATGAATAATCCTATGCATATTTTATACTAATAAATTAAACCAAAATGTAATCTGCGCTTCAAACGGCATTTTACTCAATATTATCTTTTTATCAACAATAATATATCACCTAATTTTATCATATCCTCAGTATACCAGCAGCATGGATGATCATGTCATAAATGATGTACTCATATTTCTTCGTATTAATAATTTTGATGATTGCTAAGGATTTACAGAGGATTTGAGTACAAATATTCCACAGAGATCTATAATGGCTATATATGAGAAAAAGTTATATATTAACTTGTATCAACAAAGTCACTTTATACTAGTGTAAGACTTCATGCCATGTTGGTTAACATTTCCAGTTATTGTTAGTAAACGGCAAATACACTTTTAAGATTGAATCCAATGTACAATTCGTACAGAAACCAGACATACTTCTTTTTAAGCGGGGCCCGGGGTCCTTTCTATAATTCTCACATTGCCCATTCAGTTTTACATGTAGACGTCATAAAATCATAGAAAGGACCCCGGGCCCCACTAAACAAAGAAGTATGTTTGATTTCTGTACGTGGAGTCATCTCTCTCCCAAAATTTAATGGTAATCTTGCTTCGCGTAAGGTCTATCTTTTTTTTCGTGTTATCATTGTTTGATTTCTTATCGGTAATGTAGGAAATACACACATGCATTAAGGACTTTAATAAATGTAGATGATACGTACGAATATAATATATAAAGTCACACGCATTATTATTTAGTATAGGCATTTTGTTTCCATTAGAAAATTCCATGCAGCACAAAAACGCATTCAGTTGTGCCTTGTGCCATGCCGGCTCAAATTCTTAACATGAGAGAATTTTTTATTTTAGTATTTATTTGTTTTGCTTCATAATAATCGGGTAGACAAAGTTGAGTTGAGTTTCATTTCATTTTCAATGTAAATGAAAAGCAACGCAGTAAAGCCCCTCTTGAAAATGTTGCAAGGAGGATTATAAATGGAATATTTTTGATTCCAGTAGGTTGACTTTGACTTGAGTAAGATTTTTTTTTTGAGGTTTAGTTTGTAGGCTTGGTAAAATAGTGATGCAGCAAATAAAACATAAGAAATCATTCAAAGTGAATTTTCAAAGTGACACTGCAGAGATTAGTTTTTAAATAATTTTGATGTGATTAGTTATTTAAGAAAGCTTCATAAATTATAATCATGGATAGCAATGAAACTGTGTCAGAAATTCTTGGAGGAGGAAGGGATGAGGAGACGTCACAATTGGAAACATGGGAGGGTTTGTTTTCCATATATTTTAAATACAATTTTTTTCCATTGTTAAAAAATATTACATTTATTTATTTTTTTACCTCGATTTGTGTACTCAACAGTTTGGGCTTCCGCCTTTGGCTTCGTAACTGTAATAAATATGTCGTCAATTATGGGAATAATATTCTTTCCGTTAATGAATAAATCTTTTTATACAATTGTGATGAGAACCATGATTGGCCTTGCTATTGGCTCATTGAGTGGATCTGCATTGTTTCATCTCATACCAGCAGTACGGGAGTAAAAAAAACTTAAATCATTTTAGATCAATATGCATAAAATATGCACTTTGCAATATCTTCTGAAATTATACTACTTGAGAATATTTTTTTCTGCAGGCATTTCGACTTGACTCCCGTGAAGAAAGTACGGGTTACCTTAACATCGCTTTAATGGTATGGCTAGCAGCTTGGACTGTCATGCTATTGGAATGTTTCATCAAAATATTTGTGAAGATGAGAGCTGTAAGTTTTTTTCATACAAGTTTATTATCAAATGCACCTTGCAATTTTTATTTGAAAAGTTTCTTCTCTCTAATAACATGTTATAGAGATCCAATATGAAAAAGCACAGCAAATTGGCTTCAATAGCCAGAGTGGAAAATGGTGGCACAAATGACGAGAAACGACCACTGGATACGTTAATGGTTCCGATTGCCAACGGTGGCTCTCGCGGTGCCTCCGTACCAGTGAATGAGGATGATGAAAGGGATAACTCCAAAGTTAGAAAAAACAATTTACCATAATAAGTGCACCAAGAAAAATAAGTATAGTTTAATTTACTTAATTTTTTCCAGAGCCGTGAACTACTTCCCGTCTACCGAAGTACCCTCAGTTTAAGTAAAGCCATGGCAGAGCTCCAATCCACGGACTCGACCGAGCCGAACCAAATTAAAACGGTTGCATGGATTGTCATCATTGGCGACAGTTTACACAACTTTATTGACGGAGTATCAATTGGGACCGCTTTTGTCAAAAGCTTTCACACCGGAGCAATCATTTCCTTGGCAATAATGTGTGAAGAGTTTCCTCATGAGCTTGGTAAAAAAAACAATTGTTTGTTTTCCGATGATAAAAAAAAAGTTGTCTCAAAAGAAAAAAAATATGACGATGATGAATATGAAAAGCATTTATAAAGAAAAAAAACTCTCTCTTTGTTATTATTTTTTTTTCTAAGGCAAACAATTTTATTGCATGTTTTCAGGTGATTTTGCGATATTGATCAATGCCGGTCTGACCGTGAAGAAAGCCTTACTGTTCAACTTCCTTTCCGCCCTCACCTGCTACTTGGGCATGGCTCTGGGAATTCTTCTTGGAGAAATTGAATGGGATAGCTATATTTTTGCCTTTGCCGCAGGAATTTTTCTATATGTTTCATTAGCCGATATGGTGAGAAGAAAGTTCACTTCAATCTTTTTTTACACGACATTGTATCGTCGTTGTCGTCGCATGCAATGCAATGTTCTCTATTGACTTGGGGATATTTTTTTTATGATAATATTATTTTTTGATCAAGGTGCCTGAGGTAACATCCCTAACCGAAGAAGTAAGTGAAATATCTCCAAAAAGGGCGATCAAGGTTTTGCTTAACCATAACTTGGGGATTTTGGTTGGCATTTCAATTTTATACGCCTTGGCTATATATCAACCATAATTTGATGGATCATCATCATCCATTGTACTAGTGAGGCGGCCTGAAGAACAATATTTTTTACTTTGTGCTCTGGTTCTACTTTTGTACTTGTTGTAGTGTAAAAGTACTGCAGGCAAACAAAAAAAAACCTAACAAAGAGTATAAGTTTGTCTGCAAACTTGTATTTTGTATAATATTTATAAATTATACTATTTTTCATGTAATTTTTTTGCTATTAATCCATGAATCTTTTTATTTATGTTTGTGTATTTTATTTTATGACGGTTAATCCTGAAATGAAAAGGATATATGATTTTTAAATGTTTAAAACACTTTAAGTGTGTAGCACTTTATTCTTCTTTTTTGTTAGTAAATATATAATTTTTAAAAATATCAAGTGTGAGAACTTGGTACAATTATGTAAATTATATTGTTATCAATCAAATCAGTGTTCATCTTTGTGTTGTCTCTGTGTACTGTACGTACAACGTACAACGTACAAGTATTCCTTTTAATTAAGGAACATAAAATGATGTATATTTTAACTTATAAACTATAAAATACTAAATACATTATGGTAAGTACATACTTTAATATGGTGTACATCATGGGTTATATGTATCATTAATCAATCCCGTTATCATAATATCGTAGAATATCGATTCATTATTTTTTACCTCGTTACGTTACCTATCTTCTTTTTTGTATTTTTTTTTTTCATAGTCTCGTCCCCCAATCAAAATCATCACACATACTTGACATGTAGTTTTATAACTCCCTTGTGCTTTGAAAAGAAAAGAAAAATGTAAAGACAATAATTTTTACTTATCTTAAAAAAATTTCTTACCAGGTCTTTTTTTATCACGGGTGGTCTAGTAGATTGTAAATGTATATCTTTAATTTTCTTAATTTTTATATTTCATTGGCCCAAAAAAATAATAAGTATCTTACTTTTACATCGTCGTCATCATCAGTGTCATTTAAGTGGATGTGTTTTAAAACAGGTTTTTTGCCTAATTGGCTCAGCTCGTTTTGCGTTCAAATTCGATAATATATATTTTAACACAAGATTTACATTTTAATTCTCAATTAAACTAAGCAGAACATTTCATTTCAATGTAAAAATGATAAATGACCTTGTTTCGTTTTTTTTAGATTAAATCTAGTTTTTCATCAAATTTAAATATCCACCCATTTCTCACGTTTTTCGCTCGCTCGCTCGCACCACAGAAAGCTTTTTTCTAGGTAGAGTCACAGATAAGTGTAAAATCTTGCTCCAAAATAACCCATCATACAAATTAATAGCATTTGTATTCCAAACATAAATCATGTCATATTATAATAATTTAATAATACTATAATACTTGGACATTTATTAATTAATTATACTAATTAGTAATCATAATAATTTATGGTTAAATAATATATCCCCTTTTCCCTATTTTTCTCCTCTTTTCGTTGTGGCTTGAGCAGCCTCTCCAGTACTGGGTTCATTTAACAAAGCTCTGCTTGCCGCTCCAATCGGTTTTTGTTCCGGTTCTGGGGGAGGTACTAAGTTACTATTATGAAGGTGTACGATACCATACAAAGCAGTCATCAGTTTATTCAAAGTTCCATCATTGAGCTTCCTTGGTTTCCCTGAAAAAAAAACAAGACATCCACATGACATAACAAACAAGATCAATAATCAAGTGCATTTTTACTAAATCGTGTCTCAAAAAAAATGCTCTAATTTATTTTTTATACCTTTATCCGGAATAACAGTATGAAATCCCTGATGAATAACGGTCTCCGTGATAGTTGGCACTATTCTGTGCGTAATTGAGGCAGCCATTCGTTTTAGCACTGCTTGCAACGCATTCCTTTCCGGTTCCAAATTGGCGACAAAATGTAGAATATAATCAACAGTGGAGGATATCTCCAGCGGAAGTTTCATTAGAGTACCTCGGGGATCTGAAGCGTGGAGAACGATTGTTGTCAGCTCTTCACTAGTGAATAGGGGAACTCTCAAGTGTTCTAACCAGTAGTACAACAGCGCAGACAACACATACAAATTCTTTTCGTTGGCTAAACGTGTCCAAGCGCCGAGACCCTTATGATTTAATTCCAATCGATACTGACGAACATATCGGGCGAGTCCTTCTGCCATGCCTATGTGATCCGAGAGTAGTGCGCGGATCACTTCATAAGGTTTATATGGTTTTTCTCCAAGGTTTTGCTGCAAAAGCAAAATTATTTAAGAAAATAAATAAAATACACAGGTCGTCTTTTTTTTGAGGGAAATTTTTTTTCAGGATAAAAATACACAATGCGTTTTTTTATATTTGCTTTATCGCCATCGACACCACACGCTATAATGTATGTACAATGTGAACAATGCTTTGTGTTGTGTAACACGTCGTCGTCGTCATCGTCGTCATCATCATAAAGAACGTATCATATCCCCTGCAGAGTTAGTTAAGTGCTACCACGTTTTTCGTGTAAATGTTACCGCATTGCCAACTTTTTTTTTGTGTAATCAGTAGACAAACGATAATAATCTTTTTTGCCTATTTATATTCTTCGCTGACATGATATACCGATCCGATAACAAACTTGGAAATAAGGAAATAAAAAATGTGTTCTCTGAACTCTTTGAAGAGTAATCGTATGATAATAAGCAGTATGTATATACCCATTTGCTATAGAGTAGAATAAAATTGCCAAAAAAAATCCAAATGGGATTGTGTGCATTTTAAATGAATTGATCGGGTTTTAATGATTGATTTTTTTTTTCATTGTGACGATGACGATATATCTTTGAACATCTAAATTATCAGCAAAAAATTAAATGTCTTTAAGGGTTTTCCAGATTAATTAACATGCAATGTTTTATTTTTCTCGTCGAATTGGAACACCTGAAAAATAGGTAGGTGGCTTGGTTAGTGGCACACAATCTAGATTACTGACTATATGTACAAATGAATAATGATAGCAGGAGAAGAATCGTTTCCATGTGTATTTTTTTATGTGACATAGGTTTGTCTTCTACTGCCTTGCTTTCTCTTTTGCCCAGGCCAGGCCAAGCTAGGGAGTGGAAGTAAATAAGTAAATGTGGCTTTTTAGAAGATAGGTGATGGGAATCGATATCAATATTGCATGACTTAATCGACGAGCCACCACCACCATACCAGGATTCACTATAGTATATTTACTAGCTATGAACTTTCATGTATGTACTATGTACATTTATATATATGTATTCCAAGTTGTTGGACGAGTGTACAAAAATAAAAAAAATTGTCTCTCTTTTTTGTCTTTAGTTTTTTTTGTGCCACCACTTATATATTTCAGTGTGCTTTGGGTAGGAGGAATAGTGATGTAATTAAATGCCTGGTTTTTTGTCGGTCTTCAGTCTTCAGAGAGTGAAATGGGTCGGTCGAAAGTATGAACTGTGCTCAATTTTATTTTGGAGACTATTAAAAAACATGTGTGCTATCATTACTTATATACATTTCAATGCTATTCAAGTTTATATTATTTTCCTTTTCCCATGAATTCCCTTTTGAA
Source organism: Entomobrya nicoleti (assembly GCA_034695465.1). Lineage (NCBI taxonomy): Eukaryota > Metazoa > Arthropoda > Collembola > Entomobryomorpha > Entomobryidae > Entomobrya > Entomobrya nicoleti. The sequence goes on along the minus strand of JAQFZG010004003.1, from coordinate 2,243 downwards.
TAGATTGTAGCTTTAGATGCATGAAGTGTATGTGTCGTGTCACTAGTCAAGTCACTACTCTAAAAGTAGGTGAATGGGAAGGTATGGTCATAAAGAAGAGGCAGTGTGTCATATTTTTTTTACTTGTTCAGAAAAACATGACAGTGAGTAGATCGACCCTTTTTTCTAGTAATTTAGTAGCTTGATATTGATAGTTTATTATAAACTGCTGCTAATGCTACCCGCTATAGTTCTCTGCCTTAAATTATTTTTTTTGCTTTCACCATCATGTCACCGAACATCGAAATGAATAGTTGTCAGTAGACAGGTATGCATGGTTTTTTGTGTTTACAATATGCATACACGTAAAATAGGTGGGTAAGTATGTTATGCGAGTATAGTTTTAAAACATGGGTATTATTTTCAATTTCGACAGTTTCATATGAATTTACTGAACTGTAAAAATAAAACATTGAAAATAATTATAATATTTTAAAAGGTAATTATCTATAACAACCTAGAAAACTATAATCAACATTTAAAAACATCTCGCCAAGAACAATTTGATATTGTGTATTGATGGGGGAAGGGGTAGAAAGAAAGGGTTATGTTTTTTATCGTTCTTAAAGCAATCAAAACGCTCGGATGATATCATGTCATGCTTCAAGAAATAAGTATAAATGAAACCTAACAATATGCACTGCACAAACTGTTTATTACACTTTTTATCTCTTTTCACCAGTTTTCGGCGAATATTTGACAAAAAAAAATGATGATAACTTGATAAAAACACGTGTATATTTTATTGCCCTCGTGGCTTGGCTCACGACACACGACGACGATTGCAAAACGGGTATGCATGTGGGGAACGGGGAATAAAGCTAAAATTGCAACATGAGTTTCCTTAGCATTTCGTGACACTATTCTTTAATTTGGCTAATGCCTCTCCAAAAAAAAATATTTCTTAATTTCGATAAAAGCAATTATTCATTTTTTTTTCTATGACTACCTGTTTCAAAAAAAAATAAAGGAAAAACCTATTGGAAAATAATAAGTATATGTAAGTATTTTAGACTTACAAGTCTGTTATCCATAATGCAGCTTGAGGTAGAAGACGGTGGTTGAGAATCACTTTTAGGTGACATTGATCCATCACCGCCCATTGTACCAATACCATCGGGCGATGCAATGGTGTCTGGCGTACCAGCAATTGGAAGAGGTTCATCATCTTCTTCAAGCGTCAGCGGCAACACATTCGGTTGTCCACAAAGCATGAGTAGTCTTTCGCAAATCACATTTAATATCTTGTGACCAAACAGCAGGGAAAGAAATAAAAGGAAAAATACACGTGTTTTTTAGGGTGCATGTTAGTTTTTTTTTATTAATTTAATTGACAATTAATAATAATTATTACCTTAGGTATATGCCTCAGAGTCTTGCACTCTCGTCCATGAAGGATAAACTTTTGTCTTTTCAAATACTGTTGTAGTGTAAAGTCTTGTAATTTCTTGTCTTTGAGAATGTCCCGGTTACAGTAGATTATACAGTTCGGAAGGATGAACTGCTCGAATTGTTGTACACAGAGGATATGGAGTCGACTGGGAATCGAGCCTGGTCGTTTATTCCGAACCAATCGAATCGCGTCATTAGCTCGAAGTCGATGAGCGTACACTAAATAGCAAGCAATTAACACACCGGTCCTCCCAAGGCCGGCGTGACAGTGGATTGCTGCTTTCCCTTGTGACACGGCAAATGATAAAACTTTCACCATGTCGAGCAGATGGGCGAGAGAGGCCTCTGCGTAGTCTCTCCAAGCGTAATTATAGAAATAAACTGGTGGGTAAAAAACGAAAGAAAATAATTATTTATGACAAATAATTACTTGTAAAACCTTTCACCTTCACATATTTTTTGCTCTATATTTAAAAATTTAGCTCTTAAGCTTATTTGTGTGCGGTGGTGATGGTAGCTCGCGGTCAGAAAATAATATCATTATCTCAAAAATTGTGTAATAAGCAATTACAAGGTTGAGAACATATTTATCTATCAAAAAATCATATAGACTTGTAGAATTACTTTTTTCCTTCAATTTTTATTTAAAGGCAGTGGAAAAATTAATTGTATTTTTTTAGTTGATGGCTTTAGAATTTTGTTCAACTTCCTCTTATTGTTTTGCAACGCTTAATTATGTGTGTCGCCGTTGCCTTGTTGCCTCATGACATGAACATGACGCATGAGCCTAAACACTCCTATCAGTTATTATA
>JAQFZG010004002.1:0-12541 GCA_034695465.1 Entomobrya nicoleti | reverse complement strand
GGACAGACGGACGGACGGACGGACAAACATGCTAAAGTCAATACTTGCTGACGCTTCGCTTTCAGCTACGTAATAAATACTTGGAAAAATAAACTGAGTACTTTTTGTAAGGTGAGAGGTGGTCAGGATTATGGTCGGCTGAACTTCCTGTTATGTTATGTCATATTTCTCAGCATCCAAAACTACAAAAAAGAATACCCAAAAAGCCGTGTTTGATCTCACATTTCTCATTAGCACAAAAAACAAAGTAACATGAGTGGTTTAGGATTTTATATGAAGACATGGTGCGACACACCGATAACACCACCTACATTTTTTCTACAAACCTGAATTCCACCTATTTTGTTCTGTGTAGGATATTTTATTACGGTGTAGCCCACATAAATAAATTAGTAGTTTGTCAGTTGAGACGTGTCATCTTCGTGCACCCTAAAAGTCCCCCAACTTAACTTGGTTTTGTGTGGGTTGTGGTAATAATATTATCATCGTCATCTTCATCATCAGATGTAATTCCCTTGAAAGAATAAACGGCAAATGACAATGAGAAAATGAACTATCGCATCAGCACGACACGAGAGCGACAACCACCATTGCCACAACCGTGAGAAGATTCAACATACCAACCATTTTCTCCGTGAGACGGTCTGAAAACTCTGAGAGGCGACGTGCCAAATGAAAATTTTATATATTATTACTATGTCATCTTATACTATACAGCAGAACTTGACGCTGACGTGCGAGAGTTGCATCTTCCATGCAAGAAGAAAGATACAAGAGCGGGGCACTAGAACAAAATGATGAGATAACTAGATAGATTGCTACCTTTGCGCTGTTCATCTTGATGATCATGAAATAAATTGGAATGGGAATGAGTGAGCACGACAGGACAGAAAGGATGATGAAATGAGAGGACGAGTCATTTATGCTCGTATTCAACATCAACATCACACCTATATGTATTTTTCCTTTGTAACATTTTTGGAACGGGACGACTAAAACTCATGCAAGTCAACCGCATCCTTTTCATCACCTTTCCTTCCTTCTGAAAAAATAAATCTTTTGAGACTTGCTGGTTTCGATTTGACTCTATGTATCTTTACTTTTCCATCATCATCATCATCGTCGCCGTCGTCATTAGAAAAAAAGTATGCTGGATATGGAATGGAGCACTCGAGGAAAATGTAAACGGGATTTTTAAGAGGAACCGTGTAGACTCATATATAAATACTTATCGATAGTAGCGAACAAAGTTGAAGGAGATACGATACATGCAAAAAAAGTTGCATATTAGTGCCTGTGTACACACAAGGCTGATGTAGAGGGAAAGGAGAAAAAAGTGTATCCTTCTTTTCTGATGGTGAAGTGAAAGTCAATCTGAACTGAACTGACTGGAATTGAAGGCAGTGGTGTATAAAAAAAGCGGGAGGGGGGATTGGTTTTTGGAAGGAAGGTTGAAATGAAAAGGGAAGTGAAATGGTAATGATGGTGAATGCAAAGCGAGAGCGATTTCTAAGTAATACAGTTAAGTAATAAGTCTGACAAACTGACTGCCTACAAGCAGAATTTAGTGAAGCCACTCATTCCAATTTTAATTTTGAAGTGAAAGCCGCGAGCTAGAAGAATTCCCGCAACAGGAGCACACACTACTCTTCCCAGAGCGGAAATAATTTCCTCACACAACTTTCAGCAGCAGTCTATTTGCAGTAACAGTAGGAGAAATGGTGGTGGTGGCGTTCATGAAATTGAATAAATCTTCAGCATATTGAGTCAAAGTCATCACCATCATCAACCTCATCAGCAGAAGAATGAGTGAAGAGAAGGAAGACGAGTGCAAAAAGTTATCATTACGCTGGAAGATAAAATTAAAGGCAATAGAGAGATAGAGAGAGGAGCTTTGAGGATGAGGGGAACGGGGAAAAAAGAAGATGTATTGAAATGACAGAATTGAAAATACACTCATCGTTTCACTCCTCACACAATTCATGCATGCATGAATGCATGTACCTTTCTTTCTCCACTCCTTTTTTCTTGGTATTATTAAATCGGGCGTACGTACGTCTTACTCTTTTCCCTGATCCCCAAATCAGCCATGTCGTATAATATGTTTGTTCTCTCTCTTCTACTCAGATTTTTTTTTGTCTTGTCTTGTATCTCTCCTTCGAAATACATATAGTACTTCACAAAAACGAGTCTGTGATTAATGGCAAGCTATAGAAAAAGGCAAGAGAAAAAATTGTAGAGAGAACAAAAAAGGAAGACGTACTTTGGTACGTTTCGTCTTCCCTTAGTTGAATGGATTGGATGGAAATTTTTTGTGTGTTCTTCTTTTTTTCTTTCGGTCCATAACAATAGATTATACACGTGTATGTGTGTGTACTTATTGTCCTCATCATTTCCCCTGGAATTGATGTTTGTAACATGAGCAGCAAGATTCTTTTTTTTCTCGGAGCTCTCTCTCAGAGTGGGGAACAGAACACAGAACAGAAGTGCAAGTGTGAAAGTTAAAAAGAGACTGAGAGTGAGCGCTTCTGTTGTCGTAGGACTGTTAGAGAAAAAAAAAATAATGAAAAGAGTTCAAGGGAACGGGAAATGAGAGGTTGCGGGAACATCAGAACAGAAGCGCCAGTACATTTTCTGGTCAATGAATTCTTCTGGTGGTTCTAATGCTTTTATATTTAAACAGAAAGAAACAAGAACAATGTTTCACTTTTTATTGTCTGGCCACTGGGCACCCGACAGCAGTCCAGTTTGACTTGACTGACTTTGCTACACTTTCACTCAACTAGGTTTTTTGGTGAAGTAAAAGATAAAAAGAATATATTGACGTGCTCATACACGACGACCAAGGTAAAACCCTGAAAAAGTACTTAACCGTGTTTCTGTTGCGTCGTTGAGGCTGATGATCAAGTACAAACGATCCAATTCATTAGAGAACACTTTTCCTCCTCCACCACCAACAAAAACACAGGAAGGAAGAAATCAATGAAGGAAGTTGAAACAATAATGATATGGCTTTGTTTGGTTTCTTCTTTTCTAACTCTTTTTGTCAGACAATCAGGATTCAGGATATACACATGTAGACAGACAACAAAAATGTAAGAAAGAAGGAGAAAGACGAGATCCCTCTGACTCCACTTAATTTCAACGTATATTTCTTCCATGCAAACTTTTTTCCGGTAGAATGAAATATAGAAGGTAGTGTTGGCTTAGTTGAAGATGTTCACTTAATGGTGACCTCTTGTAAAGTTTCAGTCTAAAAAAATACATGTAAAAGCAGGAGACACACAAAAGCAAGTTTCATTATTTATGTAAGTATTTTCGAGTATGTATATCACCGAAAAGAGATCAAGAAAAATAAAACTTGGACGAGGACCATCTTTTCTTTAAGGCTTTTTATCCCTACGTTTATGCAGTATCTTGAGATGATACACTGCCTTGAGAAAATGACTATGAGTTATGCGTGTGCATAGCTTATACGCTTGTTGTACTTAAAATTTAATTAGAAAACGGGAAATAATATGTATTCATATATATTATAGTGGCAATGGCTTGCCAGCAACATGAGCATTGAGCATGACAAGGAATGGCAACTTGTTATGGTTAATAAGTACCTTAAATTTTCCTGCAACTTTATTACTTTGCATCTTTTTCCTATAAATATATATTTATAATAAGCGAAATAATAAGTTGAGAGAGACTTTTGGCGAGCAACACAGTAGCCAAAAAAGTACAAGTACGCTTCCCAGTCAAGTTTCACTTTTTGAGGTTCCAAAAAGTTGTTCCAGCATCCAACAAGGAGGAAAATTGTGCACTTCCTTTTATCTCTCTCTCTTTTCCCCTCTCAAACTCCTCTCACTTGTCATTTCCAAGTCAAGCCTAATTTGTTCTTTCTTTCTCCGTCTCTATACACATCTTTTTTTATAAAAATGGCAGGCAACACACAAAAGTGTCTATCTGTATGTCTGCGTGTTACTTAGGAAAATGGCGGTCGCGAATGGCGATACATGGGTTCCTTTGAAGACGAAAGTCTTTATACCATTTTTACATGCACCCATTTTCAACATCCATCCATCTATTCTCTCCAAATCTACCCTTCCTCCCCACATCCCATTGTAGTAATAAAAGCTTCTTGGTACTACTTACACTTCATTCTTCTGTGTAAAAAAAGAATAAAAAAACAGACCCAAAGTAGTTGCAATAGTTTTTTTCCTGTGTCCCTGTTCCCATCTTCTTCGTCGTCAACTCACGAAAAGAAAGGAAATAAAAGTTGGTTGGTTGGTGATCCTATAAAATATTTGGAACACGCTCCAAACTCAACAACTTGCACACAAAAATACAACCAACCAACTCTACTTTCACTCAGTCAGTCAGTCTTTCAGTGTACTTGGCTCTCGCTTCCATCATCGTCCATTCTTTCTTCCTGCCTGTCTGTGACATAAAAATAAGCTGTTATAGACTGATGGAGGGAAGAAGCACTTGTTTCGTCGTCATATCCTCTCTTGTTGAATGTTCTTTCTTCGTCGTCGTCGTCATCATCATCGTAATGATGAAGAGCCTTGTTGAATGTTAGAGTATGAGTATATGATGTACCTTTATATTAATATGTGTACATAATAATAATAAATATACAAAACGTACTGTACGTAATATATTATATTAAGTACATATATTTAAGCACGCTAGTTTTTTTACTCTTGCCCTTGTCGTTCGGTGTTCTTGTTCCCCGTTGTTATCATCCTATTTGTTGTAGTACATATGCTGGTGGTATGTAGTATATGTAGCTCGTGTACTCCATGCTCCTCTTTGACAATAAAAAGCGTAGGTTATTTTTTTATGTCTTATTCTTTTCCTTTAGTTTGCGTTTCTTTACCCCTGAAGCCTTTTACCTATTCCATTCCTACAGCTATCTGACTCCGTGAAAAAATAGCTGCAATTTCCAATCCCGTTTTATTTCCCACTTTTGCTCTTCTGGGCCGCCCTTCCACATATAACATACCACTATCAATTGTTACTACTGTATAGCGTAAACAAAAACTTATTCCGGAAAATAAAAGTTTTCTTTAGGAGAATAACAGGTGTGAAGGGTAGGAAATGGAGAGAGAGAGAGCAGTGTCGGGCAATAAATCTATATATATTTATTTATTATGGTGTATTTTGTTGGAGAGCTAGTAAAAGTATTAAAAAGTGTTCCTTCCAAATTCAACTCTTACAATCAACCTTAACCCTTTCCCCATCGCCATCGTATCGCCTTCTTATTCTGCATGAACTAGTTTTTATGGTCTTCTGGCTGGCTGGCTGATGCGATGCTACTGCTTCTGGGATCCAGCCGCATGACTTGTAACTTTCTTCATGAATAAGATGCATTTTAGAGATAGATATGGAGATAGAGAGAAATAGAGAGAAAGAGAGTACCATTTCATTTAAGCTCTTTTCTCCATCTCGTTCCTGGAGATTTGTTTCTTTTTTGTGATGTATGCATTATAGATTAGCAGCAGTGGGAGAACAGCACACCAGAGAAAGCTTGGCGAATGTGTGTGAAGCTCAAGCGAAGCCAAAGCCGTGTCTCTTTCTTTGAAAACCGTTTCTTAAAAATAATACAAAGTACAGACGAAAACTTAATACCTTAAAAAGGACGCAAGCCGAGGCATGCCTGCCAAAACACCAAAAAATATAAAACAGAGAGAAACAACAGATGCTTTTTGCCTTTTAAAAGCTCTGGAATTTTGTATTGAATTTCAAGCTTGCCTACACCACACACCCAGGCAGCTGAGATTAGCTTTTCTTTTCGAAGAAAAAAAATCCAAATGGTATAGAAAAGTGGAAAATGCCATGCGAAAACAATCTATTACCGAAAATCATTTGAATTCCATACACAAATATTAACACTAAAAGGGTTGCTTTTTGATTTCTCACTGTCTGTCTCTCTGAACATAAATCATTTTGTTTGGAAGGCAAAATAATATGAATAATAATAAGGGATTTCTATGTAAACATGCCATGCCATCAACAACAGGATCAAATCAGATCAGACATCAGAGCATTCACAATCCAACACCATATCTTCATCTTTTCACATGATCGCTTACTCTCTGCCTGTCTCCCTAACTCTCTGGCTAAATTTAACTGGCATGGTATGGCATGGTTTTCGAATGGAATGAGGCTAATAAAACAGATTTGTTAGTATCAAATATGCGCTCCACCTCTACCTATCGATTGTAGAAGTAGGTACAGGTACATTTATATGTATTTTTATTCACACTTGCATTTTTTTTACATTGCTCAAATACTGATATATTTTATTTAGCCTTATTAATGTACCATGTCCATAATAATAACAAGAACAACAGGTTCATAGAATAAAAATGGATATCATATTTATCATACATAGTATCGATACAAGTATACCTTCTTGCCAATATCTCCAGACACGTTACCAAGGATCATCGAAGAGAGATATATGTACATTAAGCTGTTCTTCTTATTATTACCACTCAATGTTTTGTATTCTGCTCACAATAGTCGCAGCAATCCCACACAATAAACCATGATACTGCCGCCACCACAAATTCTTGACGCTCTGTTGCTGCTGTCATTTTATTTTCTAGGGCTGTGCAATGGATATTCGACACAGCTCAACAAACAGCAACATTGAGCGAGATTCCAGCAAGTGGAACTTGTTTGTATATTGTAAAAAAAAATTGTACTAGTGCAATGCAATTGATGGTGGTGATGGTAATGGTGAATCACGGGCCAGCAGATGTGGTGAATGATGAAGTGAGCAATGAGCAATGAACAGGCTTGCAAGTTGCACACGCAAACGAGCTAGCGAGTGAGCGAGCGACGGAGAGAGCAGCAAAGCAGCGTTTTTTAGCGTTAGAAGCGACGAACGCAATGGAATGATGAGCTAGATGAGAGAGTTGGGTAGGGGAGCCCAACTACAACCCTTTCTCTCCAGCTCTATATTATGATCCTTCCTTTTTACCTCGTCTTCCACATGCTTCCTGTCTCTCTTCACACCTTGTTCTCTCTTCAGATCGCTCCAGCTCCAGCAGCACAGCAAGTAAACATATCCAACAGGCAGCATAGCCAAAGCACACTTGAAATATTTCTCAAGTTCACATCATCATAAGTAAACGAGCAAAGCAACATGGGATAATAATTCATTGAAAAGAAGGAAAACAACACAAAAAGTAGGAGAATATCATCATGTTATCCATGCAATGTGAATCTTGACTTGGCTTTATAAAAACCCTACTAGAAGTCTTGACTGAGGTCCAGTGCAAGATTGGAGGCACTTTTGTGATGGGAATTGGGAACCTAGGCCACATTCACGTAACTCAGCTGGCTGACTGCTACCTGTTCTGTAAAACAAAAGATCTTTATTCTCATTTATAATAGGTTTTGTTCAGATTCCCTCTCAAACATCTTCATTTTGTATTGTGCAGGGTTATTTTCGTGAAACTGCTATATAATATAGGTACTCGTGTGATCTCTTCGATCTGTGATTTGAAGCTGATCTGATTGTGAAATACATGAAATTTTGGCTTTTTTTGTGACAACATAAAATAAATGATCTTGATCTTTTTTAAAGATTAAAATTGTATTCAATTTTGCAACAGGCATTGCGACAGGTATCAGTAAAAAAGATTTTGAGTCTGTATTGCTGCCACGTTTGTGTTTTGGTTGTGGTGTAAAAAGGAAGAGGAGCAACGCACATTTTTGTGATTAGGTTTTTTTGTGCAACACGATCTCATCTTTGCAGAAATATTTTTGCTATCGTTGCGTTGTGCGTAGTTGGAAAAGTTGTGTGTGTGTGCTCATATATGTGTATAGGTGTTTGACTCGGACTCTGCTAGACTCTGTCCAATTTACCCCTTTATTTTAGAGTGTAAAATGTGGTGTGATGATATAAGCGTGTTTTGCTGATGGAAGAGATTGTGGAATGAGGATGTCGTGTGGAGTGTAGAGAAAATATCTTACTTTGTCATCATGTACTACGCAAACACGTGTGGTGTTAGAAAGATGGATTATAGCTATAATACAAAGCACTGGGAAAGGGCAATGCAGAAGAAGGCATGAAATTTGCGAAGTCTTTGTTGTCATTTGACTTTGTCGTGATTTGAGCAATCTGTCAGTTTGTGGTGGAGGTGGTGGTGGTGTGTCTATGTGCTCATTTATCATATTTTCTGAAATAGAGAGCAAAAGCAGTTCAAACTTGGCTGACCCTCGGGCTCTGTCATCATCAGAGTCGTTTGACGGGTCAGCACCTATCGTTCCCGCAAGTATCACCAAAACGTCTCCGACGGATCAGGATGCACATGGAGATTCGGTGGATAGGAGTCCCATAGTAAGTTGACATTTTAAATTAAATAAAAAACTCACTTAAAATATGCTTTCAGAGAGAATGAATGCATTTGCGTTCGTGCATGCTTTGGTATTTGAATGGTGTTGCATGAAATCTTGTGGTGTTCATGTGTGGTTGCGGTTATGACAGAATTTACTTTTTAGCAAGGATATGAAATTAGGTTGGATGTTGGAGTGGTTGGCTTGTCACTGTCACGTCAGATTTTCATTATGTATTTTTGTTTGTTTGTACACAGCCGGAAGAAGACGAGACACTGAGTCCAAAATTTAGTGTAAATGTAGTGGAGGTAATGGATAACATTGAGCAGTTTGTGCTTCAGCCTGCCGCCCAAGGCTTCCTAATCAAATGTCGGATTACCAGAGATAGGAAGGGAATGGATAGAGGACTTTATCCAACTTACTACATGCACTTGGAAAGGGAAGATGGGAAAAAGGTACGCAAATGTATATGGTGGGGAAGGGGCCAATTTATACCATTAAATAAACGATGAGTCATCAAGCTAAGCTAAAACAAGTAAATAATTCACAAATTGTAAAATGTCTTTGTGTTTAGGTATTTTTACTTGCTGCCCGGAAGCGCAAGAAGAGCACTACAAGCAACTACCTGATTTCAACGGACGCAACAGACCTTTCTCGAGGAGGTGATTCGTACATTGGCAAGGTTCGGTCCAACTTGATCGGCACACAATTTACAGTTTTTGACAATGGAGAACCACCAAAACGAAATGGCCAAAGTTCGGATAAGGGATCACTGCGTGAGGAGTTGGCAGCTGTCGCTTACGTAAATTTTTATAGACTATATTAGACAAACACTTGCAAATAGCTGTACAAATTCAGTATGCCAGTATTTAAGTAACCAATTTGCTATTCCACAGGAGACCAATGTGTTAGGGTTTAAGGGACCAAGAAAGATGACCGTTGTAATCCCTGGCATGCTAAATGAATCTAAACGCAAGGAATTCCGTCCAGAATCTGAAAATGATGGTATAATAGGTATGTATGTATCTTTAAGTCAGTGCTTGCCATTCTTCATTGAAATTCACATCACGATTCATATTATATGTTATGCATGCAGAACGGTGGAGATCTCGTAAAATGGATGGCTTAGTAGAATTGAAAAATAAAACTCCAGTATGGAATGAGGAAAGCCAGTCTTACGTTTTGAATTTTCACGGTCGTGTCACCCAAGCATCTGTCAAGAATTTTCAAGTTATTCATGAATCAGACGGTAAGAAGTTTGAAGTCATTCATCCATTCTCTTTAAATCAGAACCATCATATTAATTGAGTAATGTAATATTTATACTATTTTTTTCAGAGGATTATGTTGTGGTCCAGTTTGGTCGCGTCGCAGAAGATGTCTTCACTTTGGACTATCGTTACCCCATGTGCGCCCTTCAGGCATTTGCAATAGCACTTACAAGTTTCGACAACAAACTTGCATGCGAATAGCAGCGCAAAGGCGTACGCAATTTATATAAAAGCTATACATGTGTAATTAATCTTACTTTCTATTCACAAATCTACTATTAAGCAGCGTAAACTACCTTATGGAAATACTTCATGGTGTCTGTCAGTCTGTCTATCCGTTAGTAAGACATTTATTACACACATTCGTACAGAGAACACAAACTCCACAATTAAGTTGTCGTAGGGATTAACAGTTAGTTCGCTATGTTCATGTATATGTTGGGTCTAGTGTCACAATCACAATTGTACGGATTATTTTCATTTCATGACCAAGGTGCAAATCTGCACGATCTGCAAAATCCTGTAAGAGCGATCGAGAATGATGCAATTTAATATTCAGCAACAGCACCAATTAAACAAGTTTTTAGCCCTGTTAATACAAGTTTATATTTTGAAGAAACTCGAAACTTAAGATGCTAAATGGTAACAACGTTTTTTGTTTCTACCGCTTGTCTTACCCGATTACTAGATGTTTATCATAATTATTCTTTTTAAATTATCATAGAAACGTTTAGTAATCAGCAATTTACGTAAAAAAACCTACGGATACTTAAATTGTCCTTTAAAATACTAGCCAATCAGTCAAATCCGTCAAATAATGATAACGAGCAAAAAAGAAAACCATAATACAATTTATTATTAATTATACTTCTTTTCATAAAACTTATAATTTAAATACTGATATTTTCTAAATAAAACTCACTTGTTTCTGATTTTATTGACAACATAAACCCACCAAAAAAATAAAATGTTGTCAGCTTGTTTTCGAGGAAGTGAACGCATGACATTTTACAGAATTATGTATCATTACTACCATTATTATCCCAAATTTTATACATCCAAAGAGCTTTTTCTTGTGCCCTCTCTATATAACAAAAGTAATTGATATTCTCCATGATAATATGTATATTCAATATTGCAAATACAACAGCCGTGTTTTCTGACATTAGTTTGAAATTCTTTTTGAAAGTGTAAAATGCGCGAAAACGACAATTTGTTTTTGGCATTGTCTTGACTCTGTATTTTACAGGTATACACGACAATGGTGACCATGAGAATCATAAAAATAGTATAACTTAAATACAATGACTTACATAGTAATAAAATCAACAAAAATAACAAAACAAATCTCATCACAGCAACACAGTTTATTTTAAGGTTTTAAATATAATGTAGCAATAAGCAGATTATTTTAGAAAGAAACAAAGAAAACTAATATTCAATTATTTATGTGAAAAATTAACTTGACTACTAAACTTAAATACACACAAGAAGAAATATATACAAAATGATGATATGAATATTATCCACTCACTGTGACTTTTGATGAGCTAAAAAAATTCCTATGGTCATCCGATCCAATTTGCAAAAGAATATGCATGGAAAACAGCACACGTTTACACATTTGGCTAATTATTATTCTTATAGCTAATCTTTTTATTTTTGTTGATTTATCAGTATCTTGTATGCAAACATTTTCACACGCTATGATTTTGAAGATTAGTTTTTAAAAGTTGCCATATTATAAATATGCATGCATGAAAAATTCCTAACATCACGCAGCTACAGTGCAGTGCTGGTAGATTGCAACTCGTAACGTAACGGCAACGGCACTTACTAGCACCAAGAAAGTTAACACTGTTGACATCACGATGTATTCATTACTCTTCTCTTCTGTAAACAATGCAGGACTGGACCATTTTGGGTACAAACAGCAAAAATATATATATTTTGTTTTTGATTACTTTGGGAATTCTGAAGGTGATTTAAAAACAAAACAACAGCGTAGTCATGTCTTTTACAATCAGTTAACATAAATTGGAACTGTCCGTTCGAAGAATTATGTATCTTTGCGTATTGGTATGAATGAAATTTCGTGGAGTGCAAATAATGAGATACATACACACAAATATTTACCATTTTATCCATACAACTAGAAAAATATTATTTTCGCATACAATTTTTTTTGCATAGCTATGTTTTTTTTTCAACGAAAATACTGTGAGAACATAAAGTAAAATCAACCAAATTATGATGATGGTGAGCTGAGTTGTGCCTATTGCGAGACCTAAACTGTATCATATCGCATCAGATCAAATCAGGCGTGCTTTAGATTTTACCATGCAAAATATTTTTGGTTTATTTTATTTTACAAAGCAAGCAAGTTATGCGATATTGTAACACTTCTTCTTTCTGGAATATGTAAATCTAGGAAAAAATCATCATCAAAGTATAGTACTACCTTGTTAGGTCTCTTCCCTAGGTCTGATATGATAGAAGTGTGCATTTGGCATCAATAAGAGACTTTCAGACTTTTTATGAAATAAATTATTCATGCATGCTGCGGTGTTTCTGCTTGTCATGTCTTTTCTGCTGATAATGTCCACCCATGTTTTTGCCCACACTACTCTCTCTCCTTCTTTTATCCTTTTAGTTTTACTGTTTGGTTGAGTGAATGCGATATTATGGAATGCCAATAATGATGATCAAAATATTTCCGAAGAAAAGTGTATAGAACTAGTTTTGTCGAGCGGAAAAAGAGTGAGTTGTAATTTTTCCAGACAAACTGACAATTCAAAATAGAACAGCGGCAGTTGGCACAAGAGACAGTAAATATTCTGTCGCTGAAGTTTATTATTAGGATTCTCGGAATCCTATTGAAAATGCAATGTACGTATAGTGTTCGTTGGTTCCGTGTGTCCGTCCGT
>JAQFZG010004001.1:0-12542 GCA_034695465.1 Entomobrya nicoleti | reverse complement strand
TTCGTAATTTTAGCCTTCCTATTAGACCTTGGTTGCATATTTATTTTACGAATACACAATCTATCTTCCAGGATGCATTTTATCGACAGTACACAGGAATTTACGAATTCCATCTATTGTTGTCTCGTAAAAAAAGTCATGTTGTGCATCTTTTCATATATTCATGCATTCAACATAAGAGAAAGTATCACACTCCATGCAAATGGAATGACAGGAAAAAAAGGGGAAAAATCTGCTGAAATTAGACATGATGTAGTAAAGCAGTTAGGGACGAATTGGCATTGACTTGACCTAGTTTCATCACATGTATCCCCAGATATACATGTATGTTTGCACTTACATTTAATAAGAAGTGTTGGGTTGTGTGTTATCGTGTAAAAAAGCTCAATGTTAGTTGGTTAGATTTACATGTACATACAAGCGGTTGTCCCTTTTTCAAGAAAGCACTGGGAAAGATGGATCGATAATTTCTCTACCCAGTATCATGAAGCTGCTCCCAAAGTATAGTACTGTTATACAAAAGGAACAGCAACACCAACCGCCAATGCAATGTACCAACAACGACCCTTGTTTGTGTATTATTATCCGAAAAACGTCATACCTTTTTTTAACCAACTATTTTGTACTATTATGGAAAAGAAAAGAGTACTGCTAGCTGATACAGTATTGTATCATTCATTACTTTAGTAATATATTGGGCGATCAGTTTTTGCTGTTGTCCCTCCATTTTTATGCTGTACGTTACGTTGAAAACCTTGCGACCGATATATCATTCCAATTATTATAGACATTTAGGTATATAGGCACGAAACAGCGATGGTATGAATTTCCACCTAAATTGTTCTTTGTTAATAAAATGCTTGAACTTTTGCTATTTTGCTAAACTCATCCTGTGGCTGTGGGACACAAAAGATAAATATGTTGACCCTAATTTCCCGATTTGTTCAGAGATTTTATATGACACATGACATGAAACAACTCATAATGCCGCAATCACCTCTTCGCTGGGCGACATCTTCTTGCATAACCTATTTGCTCATTTTTTATCCCACAAATTATTAAAAAGGACAAGAATAAAATGTATTCATTACTCATTTATCCGATAATACTTTGAGTACATAGACAAAAAGTTGCAAGTTTTTTTTCAAGAATAAACGCTAAGAATATCAGTATCTGTGTAAATAAAAGATAACTGACAATAATACGTGAAATTAATCGACTTGGTAGGTCAGAAATCGTTAAAACAAGCATATTAATAAATTCAGCCGAAGAGATAGAAATTTTAACAATTATATAAAAAAATAGAAGACAAATCGAAAAGATGCATGTAGATATCATGTTCATAAATTTTTAAGTGGCGAACCAACTCACGGTGACATTTTGAAATTGTAGACAGACAGAAAAACAACAAAACCATCGTGCTCTTCTTCTTCTTCAGCAGCACAATAAAGTAATTACTTCTTAAAAATTCATGATACTTGAATATTTGATCATGATTCGGGGAAATTGATCCCTTGTTCTCTAAACATGTGCGCTTACTTACGTACGAAGCTATTGCTTAGGGCTGATAAAAATAAGAAGAAAAGAAAACCGCCGGAACATGACTACTCGAGCCCAAACTAGAGGAACCGGAACTGTAGATAGTAAATTGACAGCTACACCGCTAGAATAAAGAAAGCATCAAAAATTCATTAACCTATAAAAACACCTTTGAGCTTTATAATTAATTAGCCATGTCAAATTCGTACATTTTAAAGTAGATAATCTATGTGTGCATCTGTCCAGTCCAGTTACCTTTTGGCCCAATAAGATTAAAATGTATACAAAATGTACATGTACTACTACTTACGTTTATGCTTTTGGTCGAGAGAGATAATTAGATCACATCAGCAATCAGCCTTCCAACTTTTCCCTTTTAGAATACCTCACGAGGTAAAGATTATCTTCGTTTAGTTAAATTCTTACTTGTGAGTTGTGTTAAACATGGCCAGGCCATGTGTTACCTAGTCGTGTTCACTGTCACTTTTCACGATAAATATGCCGGAATGTTTTCGTCTATACATTTAACATAACATAAGATTAGCTCTGTTCAAATCTAATTATAGACTTTTTAGTAAAGATGCTTGTGGGATGACATTTTAGGTTTTTCCTGTTCCCTCTTGCGTACATATACATATGTAGAATCGTTTTTCACTTTAGATCTGAATTGTCAGTTCGCATTTAAGCCATTTTTACGTGTTATAAAAATTGTTACTCTTGTTTTGGAATACTATTTGATTCGCCTTTTGGATGATGAATGATGATTGATAATGAATGATAATAAAATAAACTTTTCAATCTGCATAATTAACTTGATTTATATGGAATTTGAAATGAAATTATACTTAATGTTCCTTTTTGCAGTATATGAATGAAAAGATTGGCGGGGCGGAAGGCACAAAGCTGGACGATGACTTCATGGACATGGAAAAGGTGCGTTAATGTTCATACAGTATACACACCAAAGGAACTGCAAACTTTTTAGGCTTAATATGTTTCTCAAATTCATAACAAATTTATTAATGATGTTTAGAAAACCGACATCACCTATGAGTTGGTGGACGAGCTGCAATTAAAAACCAAAGAATATCTTCAACCCAACCCCACAGCTCGGGCGAAAATGGCAGCAGTGAAAGGTATTTCTAAATTAAGTGGTCAGGCAAAGGCGTCCACCTATCCTCAACCGGAAGGTGTACTAGGGGAGTGTATGACTAGCTATGGAAGGAAATTGGGAGAGGATAGCATTTTCGGTAAGACGAAGATAATGGTCTCATTAATTTTTCAAAATGGAATGGGAGTCGTTGTACTACTTTCTCCTAATCGTTTCCTTTTTCACCAAAAAAAAATCTACAGCTCAAGCATTGATAGAAATGGGTGAAAGTCTAAAGCAAATGGCTGACAACAAATACTCATTGGACGATAATGTTAAACAAAACTTTTTGGAGCCATTGCATCATTTGCAGACGAAGGATTTGAAAGAAGTTATGGTATGGCCCTGTCAAATTATCATTTATTTCGAGAATATTTATAATGTAATGATAGCTTTAGCTCCGAGAGAAGAAGCATAGTAATAAAATAATTGTGTTTTTCCATGCAGCATCATCGTAAGAAGTTGCAAGGACGTCGACTTGATTTCGATTGCAAAAAGAGGAAGCAAGCGAAAGGTACGGGTAAGAACAAAACACAGTTTACTTGAAACTTTCATATTTTAAAAGTTCAAAATAACAATTTTTGATACCGCGAGTTTATCTGAGATCAAAATAGGTGATGATGTACGAGCAAAGGTTTTCATAATTTATTGAGCTCGGCTCTCTCGGAGATCTCTCGCACATGCTGCCTATCGAATTTCCCAAGCAATAAGTTAAAAGCTATTTTGATGAACACATACCTTTTTATAAACTTATGTAATATGCAGTTTTCTTATTTATATCTTAAACTGCATGGTCGATTTTCTTTACACATGTCAATTTTATTTTCTGACGATTTTTTTGATAGTAGAAGTGAGTAAATGACGAATGTGTTTTGATAGAATTTGCTATAATAATTTGTATTAAGTAAATAAGTAACTTTTAAAATTCAACTGTCGTCGCATGTTTAAAATTTTAAAGCATGACTATTATTATTTTAATATATCGTTCGTTAGTTCCAAAGAAAAGTCCACAAGGGAGTCCATATGGAAGCCCTTCCCATCTTGGCAGACCGATTCCTGGTAAAACGTTTGACAAAATATTTTTTTGTAATTGTTGCACTGTTATTTTTTGTACAAAGTACCATAAATTGATAAGAAACACATTAGTTATACGTTAAAATTTACGCATCAGAAAGTCGAAACGTTGATGTAAACAACTTTCCCTAATAGCTGGTGAAGTAAGTTTTCTATTGAGACTTTAAGTAAATGTATAAAATAGAGCTATCAGCACTTAAGCTTGGTTGGTTGGATAGTTTGGAAATTAATATTTTCTGGTTCGGTAACCTTTCATTCCATTTTTATATTAAAGTTAAAATAATGAGTATGTATAGTTGTATATGTAATGTATAAAAGGCTGTACTAAACCTTTATTATTTTTTATTAGAGTACATTTTAAAGTAGTATAATTGCTTATTTTATGTTTTTTTTATGTTTTTTTTTTGTTTTCGATTGATTGTTTGACCCTAATTGCACTTTGATGGAACGGCTTATACGGTCTCCTCACTGCTTATGTTCACAAAACGCCATGTTTTTGGAAACTGATGACAATACGCAACGGCATGTATTGTCTGGCTGACTATTTTTGTGTTTGCGTGGATGATGATACAGCATCTCATATTTCAGATGATGAAATCAAACTTGCTGAGGATAAATTTGCAGAAAGTTTACATTTGGCACAAATGGGAATGTATAATCTCTTGGAGAACGATGTAAGTTACTTTAAAATTAGAAGAAAATTTGGAACTGTTCAGCTTAGTTAAATATGATTTATTCAACCATGCAATAATTTAATAAATGATTCTGCAGATTGAGCAAGTATCCCAAGTCGCAACTTTCGCTGAGTGTCTATTGGAATATCACAAGCAGTGTACAGATATACTATCCAATCTAGTGGAGACGCTGAATGAAAAGCAAGACCTATTTTCATAAACGTTTTAACGTTAATTGTCTTTGTGGCTAAAATAATGGTTTTTGTTTTCAGGAGGCAAGATGCTGCCACTCGTCCAAAGAGAGAATTTCAACCGAAAACAGTCCATGACTTGCAGTTGACTTTGGATGTTAATGATGGCCAGTCTGATCACTCCAGGGAAACTTTGAATGGTGGGCCCCCGCCTCCGTATTTTCCACCTGCCAATATCCCTTCAGTCAAAGGCATGCGTATAGTTGCTTTTTTTGTTTCATTTAATTTGATTTATTTTACACCTGAGTTACATATTATTTATTAGTTAGGCAATGATGGAAGTATACTCCACGTTGTGTTATTATATGTTGCATCATTTGTGTGTTGTCGCCAGCAAAGAGCTGTTTTTAAAGTAGATGGTTCCTTTTTACATTATTGAATTATTTCAATTACCCTATTTTTGGCTATTTTGCCTAGACCAATATTCTTTGCTTTATTGATGTGCTGTACTTCTTCAAACTCATTTTTGTCGAGTTTGTGGAATGTGAAAAGTTTTAAACATTTCATCGTTTCTAGTACATTTCATTTACATCTGCCGAGTTGCGTTTACGCTTGTGACTTCCCGTAGAATACGCTGCAAACGTATCTTCTTCTAGTTCTATATCTTTTCTGTGTATCATATATGGGGTATTTGTTATGGTTGTGGGATTAGGAACAACTCCACAGAGATCTCCTGTACCGTCTCCTGCCAACCCCAAACAGGAGTGGGAACCTCTCTTCTCTGCTGGCAATCCACCGAAATCCTCTAATGGTAATGTCTACGTATACTCCCCCTCACAGCTTCCAGCGATAACCAATCCATAGGTTTTAAATCTTGTGGTTAATAAAATTGAACCGACTACCACTACTTACTCCCACTATTTTACTGGATCGTCAGTTGCCCAGAATTTTTACTGGAAAGAAAGAAAAAGCATTTTGCTTGCAATTTTATATTTTGAAAAATGATTTTTGTACTTTTTTAACAAAATTGCTTCTTCAGCTCTCCTCTCACGTGCCAACTTTAACGTGTTACCTTTTTTTTACCTTTTACCACTTACTTGTGTATTCTTACTGGTTGCTGCTGTTTATCAATATATTTCCCACCAGTTTTCCATGTCATTTCTATTACAGTTTAAATTTTGTGGTCTTTTTGGCTGTCGCTAGAGCTAATTCTTCCAGTATTTTCGAATATACATATTGTAAACTGTAAATCTTTCTTTCATTGCCCAAGAAAACGTTATCCATTATAACACATTAATTACTTATATCATACCATCAGTTACATTTAGCCGTAAACATCTAGAATGTTTTAACTAATCCTGAATTAACCATGTGCTCATGAAAGTCTATTGTCATTACAGCATCTCCAGTTCCATCGCCGATGAAGTCTACTCCTGTACGCACTCCTGCACATCAAGGGCCTTGCTGTCAAGCCTTGTATGATTTTGAACCGGAGAATCCTGGCGAGTTAGGTCTTAAGGTATGCAGTATACAGGAAAACTACATTACATGCCATAGGTTTTGTTGGCAATGATAGTAAGACAAGCATTTGTATTTTGTATTACAGGAGGGCGAAAATATAACACTGGTAAATCGTATTGACGAAAACTGGTATGAAGGAACGGTTAATGGGAAAACTGGGTACTTTCCAGTATCCTACGTTCAAATACTTGTTCCATTGCCTCAGTAATTCCTGTTTAAAATCAACCCGATTCTGGCTTCCAACTTTTCTGGGCAGCGGTTAAGATCGGAATGGACTTGACTTACAATTCAAAATATATCATGAAGCCAGAAAATTCAATAAAGAAGAATAAACAACTAAATCTATAAGTATGTATCATGGATGGTTGGAAAAACTGAGAATTGCAAATCTCTATTATGACAATAGCCAAATTTGCATAAATTTAATTAAATATCGGTGTCTTTAGAGTGTTGCTAAATTTTACCTTGAGGTTTTTAAAATATTCGTTCAAGTATTGTTAAACTAGATACTAGATAAAAAATGGTTGCTGGCACCAAAAAAATATAATGCTTCGAACTATAAAAAAATTAATCCAATAATAGGCCTGCTCTGGAGACAAAAAAAAGTGTACTCCCTTGCACAGATTTTCGCGTCTTATCAGTCAGTAACACTCATGTGCGTTATAAAACAGTTCTGAACTCATTAACAACTTAAGAAAATCGAATTCATCAAAGCAGTAATAATAACTGAGATTCATTATAAATATGACAATTTATACACTTAAATATAACAACTCACGTAGTAAATCAGTAGATTAATTTGTGTCTTTGTCTCACTAAACCTACTTGTAAATTTGATTCGAAACCAATTAAACAATGTAGTTTTGTCAATATATTCATATGACATTACTCATTGGATTGGTGTAACTTACACACTTATTGTTGTTGCAATAATATAAATGCCTTTGATAAAACACAAAGGCTTTCTGAATTTCTTCACCAAAATGAAAAAAAAATAGTTGGTAGTAATAGTCGAAAAAGTAGATCTTTAATGAGTTGCTCGTGAATTCCCTTCGCTTTGTCAAAACTTTAATTTCTGTGCATGACCCTAAAAAAACGTCTAGGACATCCTCGTGATCATCAGATACCACAAGTGATATGTACCAATATAAATGTGTTGTTCAGTAATACAAATATACAATATATCTTGTTGTAATGTGCTTGCAATATGTCTTTGAACTTAATTTTTGAAGAAAAAAAATCGCAGTTGATTGTTTCTGAAAGTTCAATGGTGTGTATGCGGAAGGAAAAATATAATAATGCCATAACTTCCATTAGTTGGCTTTACAGAAACTTTCCGAGAAAAATATCGTAGTAGCTTGAAAGCAGTAGTTCCATTTTTTAAATAAATTTACCATCACAGATTGTCAGAGAGAACTATTTGGATTTAGTCAAAAGTGCGTAGTGTGTGATTTGTAAAGGTGGAAAAAATACTAAAAAATAATAATTGTCTACGACATTTGTATCATGAATTTGGTTGGGATATAGCCAAAGAAGAAGTCACAATAATTATCGTATTTTAGCCTACATAGCACTTACTAAATATGGTCTTAATTTTACGAAAAATTTAAACATTTTTTACTTACCTAATAAAGTAAATCAGTTTATATTTATAAAGTTTTACTACAATGGATCACTAAAAATCGACTGAAAATATGTCATAAATCATTGAGTCTTCTTGAATATGACTATATTGTTATATGGTTATATTAGTTTCGACAATTTACAATCTTATGAGTTGCAAGATGTTGCTAAAAGTTCATTTTAAGCCTACACCTTACACAGTGAACAGGTTCAAAAGCACGCCAAAAATATAATTTGCTCCTGTTAAGTAAGCCATTGCCTTCATTTAGTTTTACGTTTTTAATGTGTTGAGTTTACAAGAATTAAGTGTGATACGTGTAAAATTTGGTATTGTCTGATTATTTAAATCATTGATTTATCCTTGTTTTGATATTCTATTAATAAAGCATGGTACCTTCTGTTTCCGAATCTCCAGAGAATAGTTTGCAAATGTTCAATGTAATTTTTAGTTGTTATTATTATATATGTGTTATAGATTTTAGTTTCTTTTTTTCTGATAGTGTGGGATTGCTCACTTCTACCGAAATAAGGTAGAGGATCCTGATCCTACATTACAAGATGCCATACACTTTTAATAATTATTGATATAAGTATAGTATTAAAATCAATAATATATTAGTTCTAATATGAATATCATTACTTTATAATATGCATGACTGGTGTTCAACGTAAACTGTATGTTTAGTTTATACATATATCATAACATAAATATAACGGAGATTCATATATGTATTGTGAAAAGTTTATTATCGGATATTTAAGAGTTTTGGATTCTAACGTGTAAAAGTACACGCTAAATGTATTTATTATGTGTATATTATTACTATAGTTATTGGTAAGTTTTAAGTACGAGGTTTCTGTGTTATTTTGTTTTTTATCGACAGAAAGTTATGCTATTCTTTAGAAAAGGGCTTGTCATCGTTTTTTAGAGAATTCTAGTCGTTGCGTAGCATAAACCTTTAAAAAAAATACATGAATAGGTTTAAATTATCGTAGTGAAAATCGTAGCAATTACAATTTCATCAGTAGTTACATAAAATATGAAATACCTACCTATAAAATTAAATTATTTTAACTAAATACGTTTCTTGATATCTTTGATGAAAACATGTCAATATGTATAAAAAATAATAAGTAAAGTAATCATGATTTCTGGACGTTATCGTTAATTGAGATAAGCATAATTATAATAGCTGTATAATTTTGTAAATAAAAAACCTTTTGTCTACGTTTATAGCATGTACAACTTTGTATTGGCCTAGGTTTGTAAAAATAATATTTATATCTTAAGTATTTATATAAGTGATAATCCATATTATATGGTTTGGGTAAGATTACATGCTGGAAAAAAGCGGAATGATGCAGAGGTTAAGATTTTTAAGATATTACATTCATCATGATTATTTAATAAAATATTGTTAATTGTTGAATCGAAAAATCAAATAAGCAATCAATACGCTAAGGGTCAATGATAAAAGAATTAATCAGCAATTTTATTATCAAATTATGTGATTCATTGTCCGTTTCGCGTTTTGATGAAAAAATAACTGTGTATAATTTGTTATTTATATATTAATTATAAAATGTTGTAATATACCGTACTGTTATTCAGATTGAACACATTATATCTTGTAACTTATAACGCAGATTTAAACTACATACTACGACAAGTTTGTTAACTTTATTGAATGGTGCATAGCCCGTATGTGCACATTAACTGAATCGTGATGGTTGTCAATCTAAATAGTTGTACAAAACTTTCTCTCACGATATCTGGGAAAGTTTATAACATACCATTCGTATGTAGTGCAGGACAAATTTTAAAGAGAAAATATTGTATGTTAGGGTATGAGTCGTGAGTTTGTCAAATAAACTTATTCTCTCACTCGTTTAATGCATTAAAAGATTCAGCGTTACTTTATTTCACTGGTTTTTTATTCTTTTCCATCCTGTTTCATAATGGCTTCATATTCATATTAACATATTTTTTTTAAAACCGAATCATGATAGTGGATTAGTGAAGGGTATCATATTACCCCCATTTTAAATTTCCAAGAAAAATATAATAATAACCAATAAATTTTTGTTATGACATAAAATTATTCAATTTTTACACATCAGCACTTAAGCAAAACATTAAACTTGCATTCTTAATTTTAAAAATTAAATGTACTTTAGCTTTATGTTTGAATATTTCATTGCTAATTTAAAGTACGAGAGTATATTTTTAAAACACAGATTTATGGAAGACTTGGTTAATTTCAGTGGCAATGGCATTTAGAAATGTAGACTGCAAACCTGCATACAGTTTTTACTAGAATTGCGTAAAATATCTCTGTTTTTTGTTACAACTTGATTTTTTTTGCAATGACGATTTTTTAAAATTCATTTTAGCATGGCATTACTTTGTATACTTTTGATAATTTGTATCCCAAATATTTTCAGTTTGAAAGCTTAAAACTTTTTAAGGACTGTCTCGAATTTATCAAAGAAAATATTTGCATGCTGCGGCTGGAAAACTAATGTAGGCCGGAACCTTATGGCTCTGTCACCGCATCCACCAGATTGAACACCTTGAATATAATTACACACATTGATGTTATTCAACAATTAGCACGATTTATAAAGTGATAAAAAATGGTAACAAATATATAGAGGCATACCCTGATTACGCAATTCATTAACAATCTTGTCCCGTAATTCCGTAGAAGCACAATCGATTGCGCAGAATGTTCCCTTTCCTCGGGCTGAATTGAGGTGATTAGGAAACTTTTTCTGTGAAGGAAGAAGTTTTATATATTGAGCTCAAGTTATACAAGTACAGATAAAATTGTCCTCTAGTATATCAATTTTACCTGGAAATCTTTTAGTCCATTCATAAGCAAATTCCCTGTTTTCTGTACATTATCTAGCAAATTATCTCGTTTTATAACATCCAAAATTCTTTTGAGAACTTGGACCTTACTGGGCTCACCCATCCATGTGTTAAAAATTCGGTAACCTTGATCAGGCCTGCAGGTTTAAAGGAAAGAAAAGTTATTTATATTAAACTATTTTTTATTATGAATATTTGTGGATATAGCATAACACTCATACTTGAACTCAGGAAGATGATAAAATCCACCAGTTTGCATTTTCTTGCTAAATGTGACAAGATCCGGTGGGCTTGGTAAATTGAATTGCTCATGGCACCACAAAGTTCCACAAGACCCACCTCCAGTTTGTACTTCATCAATAAGAAGCGCAACTCCTTTGCTCTTTGCCAATTTTTGAAGTCCCTGGAAAAACTCTGATGAGCCATGATGATCACCTCCCTCTGCTTGTACAGGCTCAGCTATGATACCTGCAACAGGTATTCCCTTCTTTGACCATTCCTCAATTTTCTCTTCCACATCTGCAAGACATCGTTTGTCTTCTGCTTCGTTCTCTCGTACATTTTCTTCAAGTGGGTACTTGTACCTTGGAAATTGTGCTACTGGCCAATCGAATGCTGGGACATCGATCTTATGAATGGGCTTTGAATGAGTGCAAGTCAATGAAGCCAAAGTTCTGCCATGGAATGCCCCTATTTAAATATTATGCCCCTCTCATATTACGACTTCGTGTTTGTAAATCGATAATACGGTAATTATATTAATTCTACAAATTACCATCAAAAGCCAAGATTGATAGAGGTGGAGAACCCGGTGATTGATTCATCATGCATGACTCAATATCTTGTGGAGAAAATTCCTTGCCTCCACGTTCTCGTTTTCGGTACCAGAAGAAAATTGCTTTGAAAGCATTTTCATTTGAACATGACCCACAAGCCATTGTAGTAATTTGGTTTAACCCTTTCGGAGCGTACTGATAAGTAAATGAACAAAGAAAAGTTACGATTTAGTTGCATACAAATGTAGCATTTTACATTACAATCAAATTTACTCAAGTATACTTTAAATATTAACCTCAAGTAAAGACGACTTCAGTTCGGAAACCCAATTTTTACCAGGGAAAACGCCCAGTGCGGGTCTATTAATCAAAGTTTTCTAAGGAAAATATAAAGTTTAAACCTTTTAAATTCATTTTTTTCATTCAGTATCCTTTTTACTTGCAATCTTTATTCTTACCACATGATGAGGATCATTAAATAAACTTAAAAGGTCGGGATGGTTGTAGCCCAATGGAATAGATGAGATTTGGGTGTAAATGTCCAAAAACACATTCCCATCAACGTCAACAAGATAGTTGCCAATCGATTTATCATAGTCTGCAAATATTTGGACTGATCCACTTTGCTATAAAAAATATATTTCAAGTTTCATAAGATTTCTTGAAAAATGCATTCGCATATTTTGTTTCGAATCCATCGCATACTTGCAAACTTCCAAGTTCTTGCATAAGCTGCTTGGATGCTGGCCCTGGAATACTAGAAGTCTTCACATTTGGTCCGGAGGGCTCCCCTACTATACTTGAACTATATTGGCGTATTGCTATACAAAGTTTAAAAAAACGTTGTTTAATTCTGAGCTACTGTAAAACCGTAATTAACTACGAATAATTAGTTTGCTTGCTGAATCAATTTACCTGTAGATACTACGCGAGCCGGAACTCTGCTCATAGCTAACGAAATAGACGCCATGATAAAATTCTATTTGATGGATGACCGTTCGGATTGGGGTAAAGAGAGAAAATGTCTAAAAGCTCGTTAAACTGTAATTAAAAAACCAATAAGCATTAATCTTACAAACTGACTTTTTGCAACTTAACTTAATACATAGTATAATTGTA
>JAQFZG010004000.1:0-12543 GCA_034695465.1 Entomobrya nicoleti | reverse complement strand
TGACGATATGACATTTGAACTTTGTAAATTGCAGCAGTAATGGATTCAGGTCTAAGATAAGAGTTTCTTCAAAAATTTCATTATTCAGTGTAGCTGTGTACACTTGTTTTATTTCTAGTTGCAATAGAATTAAATAAAAAACAAAATACTTTTGAGTTGTGGTTAATTCTGGGAAAATTGGGTTTGTCTTAAGTTTTAAATATTCCATGTTTAAATGCCTCAAAATTAAAATATATTCGAATAAAAGTACTAGTCTACTATATGTTCGATAGTTATTTTTCGACTGACAAAGTAGCAGTATGCATTCTCTTGACTATTCACTTATACAATATTCGAACAAGGTGAGGCGAGTGAGCTAAGAAATACCTGTAATATAACTCATATAATTCATAACTATGCACGTGTGCTTCGTCTGGCTCGTGCAAAAGACTACGTACACGTTTGACGACTTTCATATAGACACGTTGATCACAACGTGGACACGCTTTTTAATCAATTTAGTAATAATATTTGATTAGTAAGAAATTTATTCAAACAGCCAACTTTGATGACAACCCATTAGAGTAATTACTATTCTTGCAACCAGTTTGGGATTGTCTTGTGTGTTTGAAGCTTTAATATAATTTAAAAGGTCATGTTTTCATGTTCATATTCAGAATTTAAAACATCTGAACATCTGAATTCCCATCAAAGTTTCTGCAATTCTTTGTTTTACTCGTCGTGTATAAAAACTTTAACTAAAAGGTCAACAATTCAAGAGAAAAGCTTAGGATGAACGAAAGCAGGATGAAATGTAAACTAGCGCATTCAAAGCCAAGACATATTTCGAAACCCTATCTCTTACAGCTTGTAACCACAAGGTAACATATTAGGTATATGTTCTTTGTTTGGTCCCCCACTTGTAGTATCATATTGCCCCATGTAACATATAATTAGTTCGAATTATTTTGATAAACATATAGAAACATTTTATTATGTAATTATTGTATTTTTGCTTCCTATCTGTAATACTTTTAAGTAATATGGTACAAGATACTATAATTATCTGAACGTTAAAATGGCTTGTTCCTGTCCGTATTTCCAGTTTAACATTCGCGGAATACTTTATGTAATTATTAAGTTTTGAAATCGTTATAAGAATTGTAAATTTATGGCCCATTTCTTGTTGTTTTGAATATGGGTGGGGTAGTGTAGATTTCAGGTCATTACAAACTATAAATTATAAACTATCATTAGAGTTATAAATAAAATTCAATCTCTTTGACCAAAAAATGAATGACACTTATTACAAACTATGATAACGACGATTTGGCAAATACTAGGTTATTTAATTCATTGACGTTTTTAATGAGGCGTTATTCCTTACTAGTAGAAATTATGTTATTAAACTATTATAGTTGATATTTTATTTGTCGAATTCAAATTAACAAATTATACTTATCCATATTTGATTAGAAGTTTAGCCATTACAAGTATTGGATAAAACTATGTCTAATTTTGTGTTTTTTACTAAAATGTAACAAAAGCATTAACTAAATTCACAATTATTTGATCACACCATTCCATAAACGTACTCTGATTCACATTAAAATATGATCCACCACATTTGATACCAAGCAGCTGAAAAGATTTTGCGGTCTTGTACAACACACTATTTCTCCTAGAACCTTTAACTATGTTACTCCTAAATTTCTTACAAATATCCTCAACCTCACCCAAAAAATGGCATTTGAACCAATACAAGACCATACAAAGCATAGAAACGCCCAGCAACACCATAAACAACGAAAGTCCCATCACAGTTCCATCAAGCATCAACGAGTAATACATAATTATTCCAAAAGCTGAAACAATTATAGTTATTATAAAGCCAGTAGAATGAAACGTCACGAGGGTATCACAAACCAATTCGTTTGTCGAATTTTGTACGCACTGCAAACACCTATAAACCCAAATCAATACATCTTGTTCTACATTTCCTACCTTTAGTGTTTTCACACAAGAGGAATCCAATTTCCCGTCGCAATTTTGAGTAAAAATTGGCATGATCGCAATAAGCCAGAAACCAGTAAGGTAAACATAAATCATTACAATGAATACAAAGTTTAGAATTATTCCCATAATAAGAAGAACTCCCCAAAACTCTACTGCTACAAAGCAGACCATAAATATACTAGGTTCAACCTTTATTTCGAACACGTCCTCAAGAAACCTATGCACAGGGTCGGCTGGATGGAACAACGAAACTACAAAAATAAATGGAACTAAACTGGTTGCGATACAAACAAATTTTATAAGAAGTTCACCTCCGTTTTTGGCCCTATGTTTCCGAGTATTGCCGTTTTAAAAACCGATTTAAATTTTTGATCCTGAAAAAATAATTGATTTAACGTGGATGGGAATGCGTGTTTTAATTTAAATTGAAGTAAGCCTGCAGCTAGCACTGATATTATTATGCATTCAAACATGATGCCTGAAAAGAGCACTAGCATTTTGTAACTATCTGGTGAAAAGTACTTGTCACCTTCTGGAACTTATTCTTTATTTATATTGTCGAGGATAGTGGTCCCTAGTAACCAAGCGTCAAGACATATCAGGAAATACGATGCTTGCCAGTGTAGACCTAAGTAGCCGTAAAAACTTTCAAACAGCTTAGTATTCTTGTTCCAGAAAAAATATCCTGTAAAAGAATACTTCACTATGGGACCGAAACGACAACAAATGTCCCGATAAATGGTTTCCGTTATTTCGTACATTTTTTGAAGGATTTTGAACGATGGCAAAATGTTTGAGCTGGTTTCGACGGCCGAAATTTTCCACTGTTTTTGATGGCAGAGACAGTCGTTAATGTTTGATGATAAAGTCGGCCTAATCAAAGTAAAAAAATATACTTATTTAGTTTAAAATTAGAAATTAAATCTGATGGCAACGGGAGATTATGAGAATGTATTACAAACTCCATTATAAACAACATTAAAAACTTTTAAAAAATTAAGTCACGGGCAACCTATTTATGATTTTATGTCTACTTTTTAATCTCTTGGCCAAATGCTGAATTTACGTCATTACAAATCCAGTTTAAATTCTGATTTTAATGTTAGGTCACATCATGGGAATAAGGCATGTTCCAACGAAAATGTTAAGATTAATTTCACGATAAAAATTAATTTAGTTTGAAATAATAATTTTGGTGGTCTATTACAAACTTAAATCATAATTTTTTCTTGTATCTTAATAAGTAATCAATGTGATGTAAAAACCAAGCAAATGGAGAAATACAGTAAAATTAAAACCCAGTAATGGCTTTGATATGCTGATAGTTCAAATTACTGATCTTAAAGCAATTTTGATCGTTAGGTCGGAGTACAATTTTGCTTAAAACTAGAAATAAATTATATCGATGGCTACTCGAATTTTATAAACCATTTAGTAACTATAGCGTTGAATTGATTAAGTTTCTGTACCCACTAAATTTTGGCACTGCTGTAAAAATTAGGTTCTTGATTTATTTAGTTTGTTTGTAAGCTAAATAGAATTGGACGAACTTCACACAATTATTTCAAATAATTTAGTGTGTTCAAATGTTTCAACACTCATGTTTAATTACCAAGTTTATTTACAGTCACCAATATTTCTAGCTAAAGAAAAATGAAGTGAGTAAATTTGAGAGGTTTTCTAATAGTAAGTACAGATTAATTTGCATGTTTTGTTTGTGCATTATTTGTGCAAAAAAATGATTCGAAAATTTCAGGGTTTAGTATTTAGGTCGGTTGGTGCATACTGTTAACAGGCGCAATTAACATATCCATCAGCTTACTGTTTATGATTTTTGATCTAGTGTGTGTGTGTGATCCAATTGAAAATACAAATTTAATCTACAACTTCCAAATATGTCATCGCATGTTCTAATGTATGTAAGATTTATTTTTACGTTTCAAATTTAAAAGATATGGCCTTATTCCGTTTCCAAAAGACCTGGGCTAAATTTCTAAAAAACTCAGTTTATCATTTCTCCCTAAGATGATACAATTCATTCGAAATCAATCCCTTGAACTGCATTGTGAGAGTAAAACTATTCATGCTTCTTAATTACACTTCGGAATAATTTCTGATGAATGTAAAGTCTCATTTTTTAAGGCTCTTTAAAGGCGTAACATAGATGATTTTATTTCCTTGT
Source organism: Entomobrya nicoleti (assembly GCA_034695465.1). NCBI lineage: Eukaryota > Metazoa > Arthropoda > Collembola > Entomobryomorpha > Entomobryidae > Entomobrya > Entomobrya nicoleti. The sequence continues at coordinate 8,366 of JAQFZG010004000.1, read as the reverse complement.
CGAAGTAATTATTGTACACATATACTCATGTTTTAAGTTATATGTTATATTTACAATATAATAGCTTAAGTTGGTAAGTATAATTCAGAAAAAAATTATTGTTAGATAAGGATTAAATGTAGTAAGCGTTGTTAACATTTCATAACACTACCTTATACTTTGAGTAGCTTTTGAGCTACCCATAAGTCATTAGCTATTAAAAGCCGCGTATTCTCCATACTATATTCTAAACTATCGATACTACTTCAACTGGAAATTATATTCTCATTTTTAGTTATTACTTTCCCCTCGTCAAGAGCAAAACTTGTACATCTAAATTCGCAGACAGATCGAAACATCTTAAAATCGTCAGTTCTTCGAGAAAATTACAATCGCCAAACCTAATCTTTATTTTGTCGCAAGATTTAAAAAACTTGCGACACCAAACCCGCTCATATCTATTGATGTAATTTAACCTTTTTACATTGACAAGCACATTTTTCGACATGGTATAACTCTGCACCATTCCTTCAAGTACAAATAGTATGAGAGTAATACTGTCCACTAATGCGGCAACTATTGCAACCAATACAATCAGATTAAAGCCCATGATAATAGAATTTCCTACACTTACAATAAAAACCAAACTTATTGAGGCGATGAATATATTTCCACTGACAATGACTGCCAAGCAATTTTGCTGAACTTGATTCAACAAAGTGTTAAATATTTGAAGCTCTCTGTACATCAATGAGTCATTAAGCTTGTTTAAAGTGTCCTTAAATACTCTCAAAAAGTATTCTATTCTCTCCTTAAATATTATAATTGATATAATATGAACGACAACGCTTATAAATAAAACTATATTGATACCAAAGTATAGTAAATGAATATTTACGAGCGATATTGTTAGTTTTGATATCAGGTTCAATAGCATTTCTAATACACTATATTCAGCAGAGTTGTTACGATTACATTCATAAACTAGATAGTAACCAATTAAGGATGGCTTGCACGGGCTATTCCAGTGAAACCCAAATATAAGAAATGGTGGAAATAGGGCACACGAATAAACTGCTACTGGTACAAAGAGCAAAATTATAGTGTCGAATAATGAGTTCTTACTTGTAGAAAATTTGTTGGAAGTTGATTTTAATTTGGGGTTAGATTCAAAAGTGTTATTTAGAAAAATTGATAGTTCGACTGGCTTAGCACGACAAATGTTAAGGTAACAAGTTGATATAAAATTGATTAGGAAGACGAGCCATGCTAGTATTTGATCAGACGCTTTAATGGTTCTTAAAGACGTGTGGGTAAAGCAACTATGGAAACATTGTGCAGACTGTAGACATATTATAATCAAATGCAATATACATTTTAGTTTTAAAAGTGCTTGTTCACGGCAACATTTTGGTTGAAAACTTATTTGTGTCGACGTTTGCGTGTGTGTCAGCAGTTTAACTGGGGTACAACCAAACTTCTCAACAAATCTCATTGTCATGCAAACAAGATTCATTTTGTTCAGAAACTTGGAGTGTATAAATGTTGTAGCCATTGCACAAAAATGGGGCAACGTGTATGAAAACAGTTTGTTTAATTTGAAAAATAGATATGAAAACATTTAATTTTAAGCTATTTTAAGTTTTTGCAAAACAAATAATGTGATATTTGAAAAGTTTAAAGCAGGTAGTAAATGATGCTGCTATGCTATACACTGTTGGACGAAAATTGAGAACAACTTCAAAATAAACTTCATTCAATATCATTATTGGGAATATAAAATCGTTTTAACAAAAATATTTTGCTAGTATATGGACATAACTTCAATCATGCTATTAATTTTTCAAAGTTTTGTTAGTTTTCATCGAGGAATTTATTGGGGACTAGAGTGTGTCAAATATCAATTAAAATGTTTGTCAATGTCAAATATCGCAAAACTCAGGTTTGAACTATATGAGAATTAATTATTGTTCATGATGAAATGTCTGATTTTTCTTTATAAAGATTCCAGGCAACTGTTTTTGACTTCGAACTTGATTTTTGGTTATATTTGTTTTGCTGTTTGAATTGTATAACTGAAAAACATGTTTTAATAACAATATACAATATTTAAAATAGAAATTTCTTTATCCAGCTATACAGTCAAATGACAATCTTAAGTAAGCTTTCATACAAAGCTTGCCTTTAAATATACACAAATATTTGATTTCACATGTAATTAAAATGTATTTACTTCATTCGAGGTCTAAGTCTAAACTGGCTATTAAGATTTGAAATAAATAGATAATGTACGGCTATTAAAATGTTCGCAGCTAAGCACAAAACACGCAAGCACGTAGTCTCATGAAAATGCTATTATCGAACAAACACTAGTCTTTAAAGTGGCGTCATGTTGGCTTACAACATTTGAACATTTGAATCCAAAATAATTATTTTCTTTGTGTGAGATTATATCACTGGATTTGAACTTATTTTGGAAATAACATACACACAGCTTACCCAAATATTGATAAATAAATGTATATTACAATTATTGCTACAAATAATAATACGCCAATAATTTCAAATCGATATATTTTCATTTCCGCGAAAATTATTGAACGTTAAATCATATAATTATGTTGTGCTTCATGCCAACATACAGGAAATTTTTTTATGGGTAAGTTTATTTAAACATCGAGACTTCTAAGCCGTTCTCAACTCTGCCAGATGATTGTACTTTTCCCAAAATGTCAGGCTCACACCATTTCTGTCATTGTCTGTGGCAAAATTAGTACTGCATTTGCTGCAGCCAGTAGACTGTACAAGGTAATAAAATTTGGACCTGAGTTTTTAGCATTGCGCATTATTAAAATCCGTCCATTATCAATTATTATTGTTGCATCAAGTCGGCATAAACAGTCTCTGTGTCAACAGCATATTTTCACGATTTCCATGGAAACGTTTCTGAACTGGTTATAAAGTAAGCCACAGTAAAAGCGATCATAACGACGTAGCTGAACCGATACGACGTATAATGATGCTAGAGGTATTCCTTGTTGTTGCTAATGCAAAGCTCTTTCGAATGACATCTCACATGAGATGTTTGAAGTTGCAAGCTTTGACCTGGATTTCTCATTACTCAATTTCGAGTAATGTATGAAACCTTTACATGCTTACAAATATCTGAAGTAAGTGATGTAAGTTTTTAGGAAATGATTATATTGAATCGCCAATTTTTCAAGTTGGTTTTCTGGAAAAATGCAAAACCATCACGAATAAACCGAACAAAATTTTCTTTCCACTTAACAATAATTTTCATTAGAACTGTATTTACCAAGATTAGCTTTAAAATAGGTAACAGGTTTAAACAAATATTTATTATTCTTGTCATAAGAGAGCTTATATTTTTTGGAAACTAAATAATATATTTCTTGCTGCTTCTTGATTGATTTATTCATTTTCTCAAAATTCCGTTTAATTTGTTTGCTATTAAAAACAATGTCCAATTATGTAAGTTACCCTATTGTTTAGTTGGCTAATGCTACAGTCTGCTGGTATATAACTTTCCTTCCAGTTAAATAACGGTTGACGGCAATCGTTACGGGAAAAAGTATTTAACATATTCCAAGACATATTTAAATTATTTTTTCTCCATAATAAAGGCAAATATACTAAAAATCGCTTTCAGTATTAAATTAGAAATCGTTACGTGGCAAACGTTGTATAAAAGAAGTACTCAATTATTTACAGAATACAAATCGATAAATTCAAAGGTTTAAATTTACTTGGTTACTAGTAAGTTTTTAATATTTAAGTAGTATTACATATATTCAACTAAGCCTCACAATTTAATTGTTTGGGAGTTAAAGTTTGCTAGGTTAGGTATCAAGTTAAAGTTGATACCCATTAAAGTATCACATTTGGTTTCTCCGACTATTTCTTCTTCTCCTTGATAATATATACTTATTATCTCAATTCAACTACGTCACACCAACATCCGTCGACTCTGAAGAATTTATGAACTTTTGCGTTCACGCGCTATCTCTGCCAGTTTTATGACAATATCTTTAGCGTTTGGTTTAGAAGGAACCGTATTTTTACTTAACGTCATCTTCAACACTCTTATTATCTGGCAAAATAAGAAACACTTTGGCAACTGGTCTGATCCACTTAGTGGCCCAGTATGCAGAGAATCCAGCAGAATAGTTCAATGCGGATTACCATTCATCTACATACAGTCATTTGTGCCCCTTGTACTTCATTTTCGGAATCGCTACAGTCGTCGCTACTGACCAAGGCTATAAGTACCTGCGTAATTTTTTGTTTTATGTATACGTATCATCACGGCGGTGGCCAAACGTTAAGTAAATCAGTATATTTAAAGTGGATGTTTGCGGAAGACGGGAAAGGTAGTAGAGCTTGTCGAGTTTATGAGAATGTATGTTGGACCATTCTTTTACGTGCAAAAAATTAGTTTCTGTACTAGTATGAAGTTTGTTATGGATCAAACGATTTCTATTTCGTTTACCTTTTGAAAGTTATTACATGCACTATGAGTTAATTTGAATAAAAAGAAGCACGACTAAATAATTTGATTCAAAATTACTAACAACCCAGAAATTGTTTGATTATAACAAATAGTTGAATATAAGTCACATTTAGTTAAAGCAAGTGTTGATTATTGGATACATTAATTATTTAATTGTAACCATATGTTCAATGTTCAAAAATTGTATTGATTCGAAGAAACTTGAACTGTTATGTTTCGTCTTTACTTACTCTTACTACTGGCGAGTGTTAAATTTTTCCACAAATACGATAGAGAAGTACTCACATATCGTATACCGTATATTTTATTAATAAGTTTGACAAATCCTCAATATAACTTTATTTTAAATTTAAAATATTGGTTTGGTTGCTTATTAGTCTGCTGGATTGCTACTAAAAGGAATTTTTGCACAAAACAGCATATTTTCATTCCCAAATCAAAAATTGCAAAATTTACCATTCATTGTTTTTGAACTTAGGTCTCAGATGAAGTATTAACAATGCTACGTTAAAACATTCAGGTTAAAATATTCTTTAAATTATTAGCCACATCAAATTCCTAGGCATGCCTGATATATATTTACCACATTAGCCACAATCTGAACTAAACTTTCCAGCTATTTTGATGACTAAAAGTTGTTAAAATTCAACCATTAATATGAAGCTCGCATCATTTTTAGTACAATTTATCTTCTATTCTTCAATATTTAAGTTCTTGTTGCCAAAAGAATCTTGAATGTAGCCCTCATAATACACTTGATATAATTAAACTGAGTAATTCTAGCTAATACCAAGTTTTTACCCCAACAAATAACCACAGGCCTACAACTCTTAATAAACTTTCGCATAACAATATTTTCTAATTTATTTCCCCAGTCGCGTTTTTTCCAACTAGTTAATGTTTTATTACTTCGAACAAACAAGTATTTCCCCAATTGCAACACAAATGTCCAATATCCCATCCCAACTGGCAAACCTAAAATAATCGGTCCCTTTCCCAATGTACTTAAATCATTCCAGTATCGTATTAAGAGAAAAATACAAAAAACTGGTATGATCGTCAATAAAGCATGTGAATTGCCGATAAACTTACCCATAAAGCACATTGCATTCGAGTTAATTATTTGAAAGCAGCGGTAAATATGTCTCAAGTTGTTTGGACTACTTCGTAAAACTTGTAAGCTTCTATATTTCGTTAATTTGTTACCCAACCTTAATTCCTTTGTAAACACAACAGTCAAATAAAACATGTATAATTCAAAAAAGCCTATTGCTACTATAGCGTTTAGGACAAATATGAAGCCAAAGTAGCCATGGAACATGCATACTAACAAGCCAAGTGGAAAAAATGAGTAATATTGATGAGGTATCCAAGCCCCTAAAAATATGACTCCGGTTGGATCATAAAGACAAAGAAGAAAAACCATGAATATGAGTCCGATCCAAGTTAAGCCAGTTGATACGAGTAATATGTCAAAGTACCAATTGAGTCGATCTTTATCCCTTTTAAAACTTGGCATGTAAATTTCTACATATAATAACAAAATCAAAGTATTAAACCCTGTCAATATACAAATACTTAAAAATAATATTTTCTTGGCTACCTTGAAAGTAACGGAGAAACTCAAGCAAGCTATTTGAAGTTCGGACCATTTCATCGGAGTACCATCGCAATATCGAAAAACAGTCTAGAAGTCCTGCAGCAGCCCCCATAAAATAAAATATTGTCAGGTAGTATCTCTCAAAATTTTGTTCAACGAAATATTTTGGAACAAGTAGAAATGTGACGAAGAGCCACAAGCACAAAATGGTATACGAGTACTTCATATGTTTGGTAAACTTATTTTCAGGCGAAAGCCGAAATAAAAGAAGATTTTCATCAAACACAATAGCAACTGCCCCTGCATTTCTTGCAAAGGATGTTGTGGCAGATGCAAGTTTTTCAAATCGCGAACTTAACATTTCGACAGCTTTTTAGAACTAAACTCCCAAGTCTGCTTCATATTGAAATATCTGAACTTGAACGACAACGGATGTCATGACGGTCAAAGTATAACGCATGTACTAAATTTGTTAAGTATACATTTGCTAACCTTGAGAACTTTATTAATTTCTGTGAATTATTAGTTCAAGATTTAACGGGTAGAGGTTGTTTATAATGAACACTACAAAAATAATACTTTGCTTACCTTTTAAAATGGCAAATGCTTAAAAGCCCGGCCATCATGTATTAGAAGGTTTTTATTTTGAAAATGAATATAGTAACCTTAATCTAATTTCTAAAGCAAAACGTATTATGTAAATTTGATGAAATTGCCGCTGAAAGTATATAATTTAAAATCCACTTGAAACAGGGACGTCACTTCTAAAAGGGGAATTGCAAAATGTTTCCTTGATATATCTTTGGTTTAAACATATATTATTCGCAAGTTTATTTCGTCATTAACTACTACTACTACTAAACTACAATTAATTTTAAGTTAATACCACTACATGCATTTACAAATAACAAGTGAGTACTAAATGACAACTTTTCTAAATGTTTTCACAAATTCTCTTTCTTCTTTTAAATCCTGCATCCTCTCAAATTTGAAGAAATTGTGTAATTTTGACTCCAGAAAAGGCTTATTTTTATTCGACTTATACAACAATAACAAAATCAGAGGAACAGCTTAATTTTAGAATATTTTAACGACTGCATTTAAGAAAATATTAGAGAAAACTAATACAATGTATGTTTCAGAAAATTAAAAAAGTACTTTAAAAAAATAAGGCTCGTACTTTATTTGCGTTTATCGCAACAGTCGCTCACAAGTAATGTACTTCAGCTTTGCATGATATTTTGGCTATAATTAGCTACGAATATGAAATAATTATATTTCTCTCTATCATTAAAAAAACAGCTGCAATAAAATTACGACGGAGTTTTGGTTCAGGACTTTCTAGGTTAAAATCGGTTAAAACATATATATGTGCATCTATAGTTAGAATATTTACATGCATTTTAAATATCACTCAGGAATGATATCAATTATTTAAACAATATTCTTAATCCCGAATTCAAAAAAATAAAATGCATGGCAGTATATATAAAAACGATTTAGTTGAAGCCAAGAAAATGCTATTACTTCATTTATTGAATTCAATTGCCAGGTTTTTCATTTGTGACTGGTTAAAAGCTGCCTTCTAAAACTTCCACTTATCAAAATAATTTTCTTATAGCTTTTTAAGTCCGATAAGCGCCTTACAAGTAAAGACAATCAAACTTTTAATATAAACGAATTGTGTCATTCTACCAAAAACAAGAACTTTTCCATGTCGAATTAGTATTAACCTACAACTTTTTCTAAACTTGGCCATTATTTTCTTTTCGTGGTTGCTACAGGTGAAACCAACTTTAGCCCACGAGTCAAAATTCTTAGTTCCCTTTACCCACAAACATTTCCCAACTTGCAAAACAAATATCCAAAACGTTAAAGCGCCTACATATGCTATGCTCATAAAGCCCCTAATGATCCAGCTCAGCTCACCCCAAAATTTAATAAAAACTATTTGCACAAAAATAAAAAATACTGTTATAAAAAAGTGTGTCAGAACAATATAATGGCCCATAAAACACATTGCGCTCTCGTGAAGCATTTGCAAGGATCTATAAAAAATTCTTAGGTTTTCAGGTTGTCTTAATAAATTTATAGTCAAGTATTTTTTCTTGGACTTCAAATGTAGTTCCTCAAGTAGCGTTTTTAAGTAAAACAAATATACTGTCACGCAAACTCCAACCTAAGGAGGGCTCCTACGATTTTCTATGGTTATTTTGTTGGAAGGCTTTGCATCATGAGCGCTCTTCCCGAAGATTT
>JAQFZG010003999.1:0-12547 GCA_034695465.1 Entomobrya nicoleti | reverse complement strand
TGGTTGGTTGAATATTATTTTTGGTTATCAGCAAATAAACTTCTAAAAATGTTTCCATGGTTTTCGTGTGTCCTTTACTTCAAAAGGATTCGTTTCATCTTCAAAAAATAAAACTTCAGTTGATCAATTCACATCAAAAAGCAGCTTAAAAGAGAAAATTAGTCCTTTAGGAAACTGAAACGAAACGATATAAAAGTCAAGTGGTTTTGAACACAATCATTGAATTTTTCCAAGTGTAAATCTAACAGTGAGAACAAAACAGCGATTAATATGCTGTTCGAGTCTTTTGTAAAATTACTTTATATGTCACATTTCTCAAAACTAAATTTAAATTTAATTTGACATGTAAATATTTTCTTGTGTATATTTTTTTTTACACAAAAACCCAATTCGAATAATGAAGGGCAAGAAACTAGTTTTATAATAACAGCCGCCATTGGACCTTCGTACCAAATTTATTTTCGTACACCAAACAAAGCATGACAAATTGTAAGAGATTTTTTCATAAACAGAGTAAATGCAAAAAATACACGATTCAAATACATGCCATGGCCGTGATTTATTTCCTTTTCACACCGAAATTATTTTAATCAAAATTATTTTCACTGAAATTTAATCGAAGCTGCATCAGGAGGTGTGCATACGTGAGGATGTCAGCTTGCTATATGGATAAGCTGTAAAGTCAAATGTAAACGCTTCAGGACAGTACACGCGAAATTTTAATAAAAGACGTCACCCGCAGTGCTTTATTTCCTCATAGAAATTATCTTCCCACGAAACCCACTTTCTTTGCACAGCTGCATTCTGATATAATCAGATTAACTGATGTATTATAAAAAAAACTCTAGAGAAAAAAGTGAACATCTAATTTCGGTTTCACAAGCTTTTATTTAAATTGATAGCAAGCCTATTGCACTATGCAAATTTGAACACGAATCCAAAGTTAATCGTATTCCGGTGATCCGAAGTGCATTTTAATTTGTGATATGTCAATATATTTGCCTTTTTAAATGTTTCCCACTGACATCATCAAGCCAGGCGTATAAAAAGACTCGATGTATTTCCATGTAGGTACGTGATTCTGGTATGTCTACTGTCTTGAATTCTGTTTTAGATTTTTTTTTTGAATAAAGGCTTTTCCAGTTCAGAGATCTAAACGCTTAGGCATGAGTATTTCTTAAAACGTATTTTTCACATATTCAAATCGACTAAATTGTTATTCATGCATATGTTGCATTATGTCATTCTTCCATGTAAAGTTTGATTCTATATGTATTTCTTTAGTGCAATTTTAAGTTATAAATATTCACTAATTTAATGACCAAACAGGGCTGAAATTGTATTAAATATATTCGACTTACCTCTAAAAATAAATGTTTAGGAGTTCGTTTTATAGACAAACATTATTTTTATTGTGGGTTCCTACCGCTAAGCACAAATAGTAGGTGAGGTTTTCCATTGACTAATTAAAAGGATATTACACTTTTTAATGAGCGGTATGCTTGTTTTTGAATGCACTCAGCATCATTTAATTTTCATGCTATCCGGTTTTCCAAATAATTGTAAAATATTTGGGTAGTAATGAGCATTTTACAGTAGCTACCTTTTAGTACTTTCACTTGTGTTTGTGTTTCCTATTCCCAGAGGATTATGCTGAAATGATGTTAAATGCGTTGCTTCAACTATGGTATATATGCATATAAAGTTGTTAGGAAGAAAAAGTAGCGCAACCTTTTGCAGATACTATACAATTATCTTCTTAAGCTGACAGGTCAATGTCAAGGCCAAAAATATACACTTGCCATAAACCCCAAAAAATTGGTACACAAATATGAGCATAAAGCGTGATCTGTATTGTCAGTTAGAGTTGCTTCATTTAGTATCAAAGCCAAAATAAGACATGAAAGTGTGTATACACAGATGGAATACAAAATCAAACACTTTGACATTCATTATTCATTTAAATGGAAATTAATGAGGACTCTGAATAAGTGCACTGAAATATTTAAGTGAAAGGAAAAGTGAAAGATGAAAGCATCTCTTTTAAAACAGAGCAACTAACCGGAAACTTGGTCCATTCCTCTTATTTGATTAAAATTTTTACCTTGAATTGATCAAGAGATGCTATTGAAATCTATTCTAATGCCTTAGTCTACTCTTTTGCAATATGCATAAAAGTTCTATTTCATTATCAAATTAAAAAATTACGCCATGGTTTTAGAGACATAAAAATTGAATAACATAAATGTACACGTATACACGCTGTATATGTCTACAAAAATTTACATTGAATGACTTATTACCCAAACGTTGCATAATTCATCATTCATGTCTTAAATGACTTGCATATCAAACAGAATAGAAAAAATACATTTTTATTTTTTTATCAAAGTTTAATTTTAATTTTGTTCCAAGTACGTTTTCTGACAAGATTGTTTAGTGGTAATTCAGCAGCGTAAAGTATCATTCATTTGATAAGTTTTCACTTGGCGTTGCGAAGAAATTTAGCGACCATCGTAAAATCTAAATTACATCAAGGCTGCATTTTCATTAGAATTTATTTTTTCTTGCTACGTAAGGATATTGTGTCTTAAATACCAGGATGGGTTGACAAAATATCACAAATGAAACACGAAAGAGAGAACGCTATGAAAAGAAATTAAACGGAGCAAGCTTTTGAGAGTTTTTGAGCAAAATAAGATAAATAAGATGAAGCATAGGGTTAAAAGGAACAAAAGTAGTAATATTATTATAAGATGAAATAAGGAGAGAAAGTGATGCATCGACTCTTGTGATGATGTAAGTTGAGTGACCCACATCAAACGAACCCCAAAGCCCTTTCATCTTTTATTTCTTTGACTTGTTACATCATCTCCTATTGAAATTCCAAGATTAGGTCTTTCATCCTAATATAAATAAGATATAAATACTTTCCAAGTTAGTTTAATATATTGGGGGTATAAAGCTATAAAGGTTTTATTATTTGTGAATGTAAGTCAAATCTTCAGAAAGGTTATGACTTGAGAGAGTACTGATATTTTTTTTTAAATAAGTGTACGACTTTGGTTGCCATGGTTAACTAAATGAACATTGAAAGCCTGAAGAAAATATTAACGACATGACTTTGCGGTGATGTCTCCATGAAAGCGTATAAGATCATTTTTGGATGAAAAACAGGTAAAAAAAGAACCTTGAAACTTTTATAGAACGTCTGTTGGTAATATATTTATGTATTGTTTTTCAAGCCATCGTGTGACCACAACTCTTGGCAAATCAACCAATTGTAAAAACTCTTTCCATAATATAAATACTGCCATGCCAACACCAAAGTTTCACTTTCCCCGCTGCATCAAGTTCATTCCAATATTTCGTCGTTTTATTTGTTTATTGTTTGAACTTGACGAACATCCACATTTGTGAAGATATTCAACCCCTGGATAAGCATTGTGTAAAAACTAAAGAACACTGTTTGATTTGGCACCACTCGAGTAAATTTAACAATGTTTCATTTGGCTGCTTTTATCAAAAAACAAATAAATATTCACTTGTACATTTTCGATAGAAAACATTTAAGCATAACACTTTTAGTACAAGGGTTTCCAGAACATCATGATGCAAAGTTTTTACAAAATTACTTCAAAGGTTAAGAATCGTTTTTAAACAAATAGATTTACTAAATATCCTTCACGTTTCTCCGATATTTTAAGCCGGGTCGTCAAATATTATCAGTTGTACAGTAGCAAATAATTGGATAAAGCTAATTCGAAAAAAGAATACGATGAAAGCTAAAGGGACACTAGTCAATTTCCCAAAGGCTCCTTTCTCTAGTTTGGGGGAATTTCTTGCAGACAGAGGGAAAAAAGGGCAAAAGACAGGGTTGATGTTTCCTACAGACATGATATATTAATTATCTGCTCAAACTTAATAAAGTCAAGACAAGTCACTACCCACAACCATCTAACAATATCAACTTTATCCGAAATTCTTATCTATTTCTTTCCACTAGGCTACTTTCCTTCTAATGAATAGATTTTAAGAGGGTGTCGCTTTCACATGGTTGCTTTCACTCACTAAGCCCATGCTATTCACTGCACTGACACTTGAAAAAAACCTCTTCCGGAAAAATAATCAACTTTATCATGTTTTCTGATGCACAGATAATCAAATCAGTCTAGAGTAAAAGTTGGAGGTTGACTTGTAATATTTCGAGAGTAGTCATGTGAACAGAAGGACACAAATATATGTATTTATTATAACGACACGTGTATCTTTCCAGATGACTGGAAGAAAGAAAACGCGAAGGAAATTAATAGATTGCTTTTCTTACACAAAAGGGAAAAGGGGAAAATATGTTATGTAGTTTTTCTAGATACTTTAGGTTAGACATGCTTACATACCGTAGAATATAACATTGTAAATAGAAAATGGGGGAAGTATTTTTGGTCCATTTGAAAAAAGCCGCAAGGTAGTGCTATGTAATTAATTATCTTTTGTTTTAGTCACGCTCTAATAAAAGCCACAAAATAGCACGACTGATTTCAAAGTTTGGTAAATAAGCTGGTTCTTTGACTGAGCAGTTAACGTTAGATAAGCTCATGTTTCCCTTTGGAGTTAATATAACGGCTGTTGGGACTGTTTATAAAAGATTACGAAAATGAATAAATGTTTACTTCGAAAATAAAATAGTTACGGATGAGTCATGTGACAAATAAAAGTGTGTGAAAGGGAACCCTTTCGAAATATTTTCATGTGGAATTATGTTTACGGAGAGTCGACAACATTTGCATAATGTAACACGTTTGTTTGTATTAATGATGATTTTATGTATCAACTCGTTGACATTCCATCCATCAAAAAAATATTTTTGCTTATTTAAGGCTATTTACTAGATGCAAAGTTTGTATTGAGTTTGGCTGGAAAATGTACACACTTTCAAGAAAACAGGTAAATATTTAGTAGCATGTTGTCAACCTTGTCGTTTTAAAATTCAGAGGAAAGACCTTGATGACATTGTATTGCTCACGCTTCATTTGCATTTTACACACAATATAAACATTTTAGGCTCATTCGTATACACACCAGGTACTCTAAGAAATTATTCATGGATTATGGGCTGCAACGTATCACTAATTTCTCCCTTGCAGCTCAGTCGAGTCGAGTCGACAACATTTATACTGTATTTTGGTTCTTGCTGTTTACAGTTTGCACACTTGCTGCTTCCATCACTCAATCTTGTTGTATGGCTAATAAACTAAAATATTTTACCAAAATTTCAAAAGCGACTTCGCTTGCAAGTATTTTTTCTTTATGAGAATTTCTAGGGAAAATTACCTGTAAATATTACAGGCAAAACTAAATGAGTGCTTGTAAGCTAAGCTAAGAGAACTGTAATGAATATATGCGTAAACTTTAATTTAAAATGCTCGCAAGTATAATCCTAAATATTCTAAAGAAATATAACATCTATTAATAATTTTAAAACGATACATCTACATAAAAATAAACGTATACGCAGTTCCACAACCACCTATATTGCCCCATTGCGTACAAATCCCATATGAAAACTGGGAAGCTGCAGAGATCCTAGAAATAAAAGTTATGTGCAAACATTGTGCGTGGAATGGACGTCGTCATCATCATGAATATAGCCATGTTCCGTTTTATGTAACTGTCGGCATTCAAGACCCACTGGGAAAGAAGTGAAAGTAGCCAGAGAGAGAAAGCGAGAAAAAAGGAAGTAACAGCTTTGCGGATTAAATGAAAAGCTGGATGCGTATTTTTAGTGACTGGTTTGGGTAATACGTTCAGCTGTGCAAAGAAAGAAAGAAACTTTTATAAATCCAGACGTGTACCGTATGGCTTTCTCCTGAAGAAAGTGAAAGTTGCAAGATGACAGGAGAAAGCTGGTGCGCTAAGGTAAAATTTAAATGGGTATGTCACTCACGATTTTTCGTCAAATAAAATAGCAAAAAATTAGTTAAGTTTTCCACGTTTTTATTTTATTTTAAAATACACAAAAAAGTATATTTACAATTATTTTACAATAATGACGCATTTTTACATTTATATTTATTTTTTTGAGAAATAGCTCGTTTGAACTTGACGACAGAATAACAAATATACATATAAATTTGTAGTTTAAAAGAGCAATCCATTCCGCATCAAATCGAGCAGTCTTTTTTCCGAAAATATTTCACTTTTTAATACAAATGTACACTTTTATAACACTATTTACAAAACGGAGATAAAAATTGGCGCAATTATTTTTAACAAGTTCGATTATTTGAGAGTGCCATGGAAATCCATATTAGAATTCCATTATATTAGCACCAGTTGAGCAGTAGCAAATCTTGAAGTTTTAATAACTCTCTTTGATTTTCAATAGTCCGCTTAATTCTTATTGATTATCTTGATTTTTTTGCACCAAAGATCATTCCATTCGACTTTCTTATTTGAAAACTTGGTATATTCACATTCGTTTATTTTTTAAGATGTACCAAATATGAGTACAAGACTAAAAAGTAGACACAAGCTCAGTGGGATCTTTTGTGGCATTTGTCCTCCAGTTTGCATCGCAGCTGGCAGCTCTCCTATTTAAAAAAATAAATGAAGAGAAAAAAGTTTTTAATTTTTTTTCAAAAAATAAGGCACATTTGTGCATTTCATTCTATTCAAATTCATTTTAAATTATTAAATAAATGTTTTTCAACCAAAGGAAAATTAGTAAAATTGTTCAATTACCATTAAGCACGTGAACGTTGATATTGTGAGCAGCAGCATTTGAAGGATTACACGAATATCTTCCCGAGTCCGTGGGTTTGGCCTGTTGGATAAGTAGATAGGATGTGGTCGTGTCACCCTTTTCTGTTAGCACACTTACACCGCCTCTTGGAGAATTGTAGCTTATTATCTGAAAATACACAAATATGTATGTATTATGAGTCCAGTTTTAAATTTCAAGTCGAGTCATTATTTTGTATGCCACTGCTCCATATTTTAAATTTAAGCGTATATATCAATCTATCAATAAATTTAGAAACTTAATTGACGGTGAAAAATCCAAGATTTCGCTTACACGATTTTCAGGTTTCAAGAGAGCTACTAATTTTTTATGACGAAATTTTGTGAAATGGAAATAATCTGGATGCTAGTCGCAATGCAATCTGTAGTTTGTGAGATGTTTTGTGGTACTGGTCTCTTGAGTATTTTAGACATCTTGTGTATATGCTGTTAGAATACTAACGAATATTTTAATGTATTTGGCTTTCGTATACAAAACAGTAAAAGTAATAAAAAGCCATCCAATCCACACAACAGGCATACAATATATTTGTACGTGCAGCCATTTGTACAGTTTTGTTTTGGGAAAGCAAAAGTGAAAATGGAAGGAAGATGCGTAACCACTTAATTAGCATATCACGCACATGTTGTTGAGAATACATTTTGTAGACTGTTTTATTTTTTGAAATGTTTTGAATTTTGAAGATTTTTTTGTATTTTGCGTACTTTGAACGACTAAACTGGAAAATTTGTGTATTTTATACATATGCATTTTTTGATGAAACAAGATTTGATATTTTCTACTTACATTGTTGTTATGGTTCCAGATAATGTACAAGGGTGGTTCCGGAGAGAACTTGACAGTGCATGTCAGATTGATTGTGCTGCCACGGTCTATGAACAGATCGGGACCACCCACCACTTCAGTCACAGGCTCTGCAATAAAAAAATAACAAACAATTATTATAACGGCGTAAACACATACTTATATAATAATAACGCTTAAATTGATTATAATTTATATTTAGCATATATTTCTATCTCAGTCTCTAAACTGTTGCCTGTAGCAAAACTAATTAACAAGAATGACAGACATTTAATAAATTACTTGTTCAAAAACATGATCTTGTCGGAAATGTAAATCATAATGATATCAACCTATGTCTGTTCATTTAGTGAATATGACACATTTCACCGTCGAACAAAAATAATTAGTACGTTCGATACTGAATCGGGTCAAATATTATTTAAGTATATTGATCAAGTTTGTTGACGTTCTAATTAATATATTAGCTTAAATGCCGGAAATAATAAAATTCCCATGTGAAATCAATTTCTTGGACGTTCATTAATAAAAATAAACATGTTTCCTCCAATTAACCCACTGATTTCTCTAGGGCCTTTTTGCAATCCAATTAAACAAGCCAAATTTAAAATGTCAAAAGAGTACGAAGAATAATAATACATCATTTTTTTCCACTGGAATGTTTAGTGAATATCGTATACGCTTTATTTACTTTGAAATACATGAGAAAATGAAGAAAAAAAATAATATCCTATTCATATTTAATATATTTATGTTTCTATTCTGGGTGCATTAATCTGTAGATTGCATTGGCCAAGTAATAAATATATCGTGTCTCCAATATCCCTTAAGGATATATCATAATAATTATTCGCTGAAACTTCTAATCAATGGATTGAGTGTCACCCAAACCTAATCAACCAAAGTGACATAATAACGATATGTCACAAACCTGATACAACTTTTAGATAATCAGGATAAAAATACGGAGCTTAGTTCGTGACACGTGTGTAAGTTTGTCAAGCCATTGTGAAGGTTTTTACTTCCGGTTTTGAATTGGGAATGGAGAGCTTTGCTGCTTTATTTGTTTCTTTATACATAATGCATGGGAGATGCCTTGAGTGATGTCATAATCAAATGAAAAGGCTTTTATCACAACTCGACTCGTGTTTCATTGTCAACTTGATAAAAACAAATGGAAAAATTGAGAGTGTATACTTTTTGGTGAAAGCAAGAGAAAACTTGATGAACTTGTTTGTATGGTCTGATGTGAAGCAGTTTACATTGAGTGGAAATTTGTAAAGCTGATAGAAAAACAAGAGAGATGTTTTTGTTAGGTTTTCAAAGTTTCCCCTTTTTTAGATAAAATAAAAGAGACAAGTATACAGACTGGTTGTATTTTTGGGAAAGACAAACTCATCCAAATAAAAACGAATGGTTTGGCTGGAAGGACACAAGAGAAAAGAATATACTGTTTGCAGAAAAACATGAATGGGAATAATGGGATTCAGAATGTAAGTTTTGTAGCTTCTTTTATTACATATGACTGAACTTAACTGAACAGTGAAAGGGGAGATTTCGTAATAAATTCTTTCCTCTGCTATAGTTCGCTTTAGAGCAACCCTGCTCTAAAAGTTACATTGTTTATAAGCTATGATGAGAATGCACTGCTAATGTTACTGCACCTTCGAAAAAATAGCAGTGTGAACAAAGTAGTGCAGTATATACGTCAGATATTCTTTGGTTAAGGTTTAATATAAATATATATGCTTTATAATACGTTACAACAGTATATTAACATCTCTATGGTATTGTTCAAGAAAATTCTATGAAATGGGGTGAAATGTACCCAAGTTTTATTTGCAATATCTGTGAAATTTGTACTACAATTTTGATAATTACTTTTTTCACGGCATTCTTTCAAACGATAAAAAAGCACACGGCAAAGTCATCTTCGCTTTTTTTAAGTACTAAATTCCAACTAATTTACTTAAGCAACCACAGCTTACAAAGTTTAGATGATCAAAATAATTTCCACAAACTAAAATTAAATAAGTGGGTAGACAAGAAGGGGAAACTTTAAGTTTATTTTGACTGCGTAATTTTTACTTCAACTTTGCTATGCAACTACAACTTGATCCGATTAAAAATGCGGTTCATGTACAGATTTAAGTTGAAATATTATAAATGCACAGTATGTATACCCAGGTTATAGGGTACACTACGTAACAGCATGTTTCCTAATTTTTTCTTGTTTTCCCTTCTTTATTTGTTCATTAACCTGTTATTAGGATACTCTACAGAAAAACACCTGCTATATCTATGGAGGAAATGACGGTTTCCGATTTTTGCATATTTAAAAAAAGAATATCCTGAGGCAATTTATTAAAGAAACCTTGAAAATGCAAAGGGGGAAGACATTTTTCCACTTGACAATTCCAACTCAAAAAGATTCGTGTCTTCTGACATATCTCGTTCTCAATGTCAAGGAGAGATAATAATGGATTTGTAGACATTTCTGCTGTCAAAACACCCATAAATAAATAATAATGCATAAGTAGCATTATGTATGCATCCATGCAACCTTCAAGCGAAACAGGAAAAGAGACATGTCATTTCATTAGAAGACATATCATGTCGAATGTACATGAGTGGAATACACGTCAAGTGAACACTAGGAAAGATGAATGACTATTCGGCTGTCATTTTTGACAAAAACTTATATATATTTGTGTAAATACATAAGTAAAGCATTGAGTTGTCTTATGCAATGGCATGAGACTATCATTTATGTATTTTCAAATAGGAAACGAGAAATTTCTCCCCAAAAAGAACAACCGCATGTTATAATTTTAATTGTTCGTGAACCCAATATTTGACAATCAAGGAAATTTCTGTGGGTCGGCTTTGCCATTGTAAAATAACGAACTGAATGAAGCATTTAGAAAGGCCACCAACCGTGTCAAATAATTATGATAATTGAACCTAATCACGCTATCTATTCATTCAAAAGCTTGCAAAAGCATTCTAGTGATTATATGGGAACTCATCAATAAAATCTTCAAAGGCAAGACTAATTACAAATAGCCAACTGAATTGCTAATGGTTTTCACGTGTTCTCAGGTCACTGCTTTTTATTTCAGCTGTACATTTCACCATACTGAATATAACATTTACGATTCTACAATAACCGTGTATACAGTTTAATGAAAGACGCCTATAGGTGCTAAAAGAGTTCCACAGGTTTATCCATTTAGAATACCGACCACGATGGTCACGAACATCAAAACCACATTCCAAATACGTACTACAGTTTATTATCATGTTATGATAATTGTCATTGTATCGTAGCATATACACATGCATTAGATATATCCATTTTTATTACCTCAAATAACATGAAAATAGTTCTTGCGATTGGGTTAGCTTAACAACTTGTTAAAAATATATATGAAATGTACAACTACATGCTTCCCTACTTAATGTCCCTATATCCCATTTAATTCGACCACATCACCAGTTTTCCATTAAATTTTAGTGGAATATCCAACATGCTTATGATTTGGTCACACTCAAATGGATTACCTACCTTCACTGGAAAAAACCATTCACTTGTTCAAAATACTTAAATTTGTATAGTGAAAATACCTCTTGTGGATTTAATTGTAACTGTATTTCTATTGCAATTCAGATTAAAAACCGTATTCCTTATTATTATTTTTCTAGACAGGTGTAATCACACTCAGCAGGATATCCAAGTGGCACAATTGACATGGTATATACGTTTCCTGCTCAACCTAACGACCCGCTGTGAAAATTTTCTCTAGGTTTACATACTTGTCAAAAATATAGAACTGTTTATTGGAAGTAGAACTAGTGATTATTGTATTTGAACAACGACTGGGTTTTTTGATAGGAAAGTCTGTAAGCAGAAAATTCGTACCGTACATTTTTTGGTGCCGAGACCCGGATAACAAATAAAAGATAAGATAAGTATATGAACTTGAACAAGTTGTTGTTTTATATATAAAATGGTCTAAAATACTTACCAACAACGCTAAGATGAACGTAATGACTAAGATGAGGTGTTGTGGAAACTTGGCACTCGTAAATGCCCGAGTCTCTGTGTTGAGGATACTTGATCATTAGAGTGTAGTCTTCAGTGGCACTTTGAAAAATTGCGCGGAATCTTTGGTCTGTTGTGTAAGTGTAGCGGCCCACGGTTAATAAGTGGATGTCTCGGTGTCGTACCCAAGATACCTGTAAAAAAATTAAAAACCAAAAATGTAAAATAATTTTTAAATGCTTTGCTTATGTTAAATTTGATATTTACAGTTTTTTTTCGCGGGAAAAAAATCGATAGAAAACTTGGCCGGTATTTTTTTCTGGTTGGCTTTATTCCCACGAGATTTTTTTTGGCTTTTAACCTACATTTTTTATGGTTCTTTTACAAGCGAGATATAATATCAGGGACAGACGGTCATTGCACTTTACTTTCACTTGAGTCTACAAGTTTTATAATACTTCAAAAAGAGAAAGTGGAAGATATCAGATAACCATAGTGGATTTTTTTTGGAGAAAGTCCAAGATTTAGAGTGAAAGTTAAAAGAAAAAAATAGGGATGCCGGCAGAGTCAGTGCGGATTTCCTTTTGAATATTTTTTTCTACTTGTTCCCCTTTCATGTTGTTTGTATATATGGAAGATATTATACTGTGTAGATTTTTACTTTGGTGTGGCTTTGGATGGGTGGATCATGATTGCGACAACGTCATCCTCTGAAAAACAGCTTTAGAATAACTATATAGTAAAGAGCGTCGTGGTTACAGATAAGAGTGAATAGAGTTATTGTATAGCTTTATGTTTTTTAGGGGCCGAGAGAGCATTGTAATATTTGTCAGAAGGGAAGAGCCCAATAAACTTGTTCTCTGCAGTTTTTTTCCTTAAAGTTATGGTCACCTTTT
>JAQFZG010003998.1:0-12550 GCA_034695465.1 Entomobrya nicoleti | reverse complement strand
AACAAACAACCATATGGTATGGTGCGGATTTTCCTACACGGACTTACTCAGGTTCTTCTCTTATAGGTATTAGGATTTCAAGATTGTTGAAATTTAAATGTGGTTTTGGTATTATTTATTGCAGAAACTTTGCAAAACTTTCAGAATTTTTTTCTGAAACTATGCTAGAAACTTTTTGACTCACATCAAGAATAACTCAAAAATAAATATGAAAACCAAAAAGACTTGCCCTATTGCATTGAAAATAAACAGATATTTTAGTTTTTCCATGTTCAGGGCATTTCGGTTAATCTCGTAATCATTTACGACGGATTCCGACAACCTATAGTTTATAGACGAATACCATCCTAGTGGAGTGTGTTTGGAAATCATTTGGTTAACCAACGAAAACCAGTTCCAATTTTGCTTTAAGCCACTGACTTTGAAAAACTCTTTGAGAGCTTGTTGTTGATACATTATTTCTATCAAATGATTTTGGTAATCATGTAAACCAGATTCTACATATTTGCTTAGTATTTTCCGGACATCATCTCGAAGATAGTTCGAACCAATACTAATCCATTGATGCAACACTTGAAATATAATTTGATGTTTATTTTCTATCAAATAATATTCTCCAAATAAAAGAAGTAGCAGTTTATAATACAACGCCTGTCTGTAGATAAGTTTATCGTTTGAGTTTTGATCGGTATTGTAAAACCAAGCAAAACGTCTTAATAATGAACACTTTTTACTTGATTCGGTACTGTCGTTAATAGCTTGCCAGAACATGCCAAAACTTGAGTCACATAATAATCTATCCTGTTGGTGTTTGCTTGAGTAAGCCAGCTTATAAATATTCGACCAGTCGTTCTTGTACCATTTTATTTTATCCATCAATCCACCAAAAAGCTCGCTTATTATTGTATCGTTGTTATGAAGTAGTAGCTTCTTATCTTGAAAGTTTTCATCGAACGTTGCTTGGTCAACAAGTACAGCCATGCTGTTGTTATAAATCAAGTCGTGAAACGAATTCGGTAGGTTCACAAGATCAGCAGCTTTTGTCATATACGTGTACATTGAGGAAGTATACATGTTTCGAATTAAGTGACACGCGTACAACCAAATTATTATTAAGTGCCAGCTTTTAAAACTTGTAGATTTTCTTCTGTCGTCCATTTGCTCAAGCAATACTCCATACATCCAATATAATGGATTTCCTTGAATGCCTGTTCCTATTAAGGCACAAGTCAGACACAAAGTTGTGGTTAATAATATTAACCATTCTAAACTCGAAAAAGGTGTTATCAAAATATTGGCAATTGATCCACTGGAGCCTTTTACCCCCAATTGTTTATTTACGAAAACATTAAACCTAAACCCGTGAAGTACGCTACCAGAAGTTATGTAAAAATTGAAACTATCGAAGCTTCTCAATTTTTTCAAGGGCCCATACCAGTAATCTTCACCAAGAGTTTTTCGGCAAGAATATGATGTGCAATTTAATGAAATTGCTAGAGTAAGCTTTGTACAAATTGCTGGTAAGTTTATAAAACTTTGTGTATCCTTCTTGAGCTTTTCTGGATTTCCGCAATATTTTTTGTGATCCCAATCTTCATAAAACTGTTCCGAGTTAACCGCTTGACTTTTTGTGTTAATGTATTGATTAGCCCATTGGATCAGGGATCGAAAAATCATTTTTTGTAGTTCGATGGGAGTCCATCGTAATTTACCACTTACCCAGCAATCTGTTAGCGTAGGTTTACACGGGATTAATAAGGTATTGTGGAAAACATTGATCAGAATGGTTTTGAATGATTGGTGATTATTGTACGTCTCTAGCCACAATTGTGAATTATTTTTAATACTGATAGGTAGTACAACAAAATTAGCTAAATAAAGTACTTTTGCGTACTTTTTGAGCTCTTCATTTTTGCTCACAAGTTTGAGGTACTTTTGCATGTGAATTTGTTTCAATCCATTTAATACAGGGAGTTCCAATATGCAAGCACGATTATATTTGGATGAGCTAAATACTTTGTGATATATAATCGAAATAAACTGTTGATCTGTTTGTGATGGGACATTAATATAGGTTTTAGTATAAATATGTACCCTTTTGTGGTTTGTGTTGGACGTTTGTAAAATCGTAAAAGTAGGCTGAGACGTTAACTGTAATATTTGTAGAACAACGTATTGTAAAATCGTAAAATTACTGTGGTCCCAAAACAAATGTACCGAGCAACCCTGAAAAGCTTCGAAAAATTCCAAAATGCTTGAATGAAAGTTTTTCATTTCCATGCTTTCTTACAGTAAAATATGACCGTTTTGTGTGTCAGAGAAATTAAAACTGGTCTACGAATACGCAGTTTTCCCCTTTGTAAAACGGTTTAGTAAAATCATTAAAATTGGCGCATGTTCTTTTTCTTTTAAACTTTAGTCGTTATTATGGGCAAACGGGCTAAAACAAACACTTTTTCATAAAGTGGGCAGTTTTAAAAGTGTTGTTTGTTTTGCCAATACATTTGAAATAAATGATTTTGTTTACACAACAGCAAAACAAAAGATAGTTTTAAGCAAATACGTTGAAATGCTATTGTCACATGATAAGTGTAAATAGTGTTAAAATAGTTTTCATTATTATTTTGTTATTGAAATATATTTAAAATGTATTGGAACTAGCATGGGTAAGACTACATATTTATATTGCAATATCTAATGTCTACTGCTGTTTTTGTTAAATAGAACCGTTTTGTCAACCAAGTTGTCAAAAACAGGAAACTGAACTACACAAAATTTGCTGTATCTGAAGTTCCTAAAAATGCGATTGTACACTGATGGTATGTACTGTCGATCTGTTTGTGTCGACCATTTCCGATACAAAGAAGTATACACAGTGGTATATGTAAAATTATGTGGAAAATTTTCAGTTTGAATTAAAGAAAATCATTGTAAGTGTGCCATGCAAAGCATACAAAGAAAAGGATGCATGAGTTCGAATCGGCCGTATAAAATATATGTATAGTGCAATGCTGAAAAAATCTAGTGAATTCGCACAACTTACTCAATGCAAATTTGTTTGCCATAGCTATAGGAAAAAATGAAACTTTTACGTTTCGATTTTTAAAATTCTGGTCAATGACTGAGGTATGGGCTTAAATCTAGAGTTCAAGTTATTAGTAGCACTTTTAATCATCAAAACATTATGAGCAAGTAAGCGTTTTTCTTAAATATCTTGAAGCATGTCTAAAGTTAAAAAAGAACAATGCATTACACTCAAATAATATAATGGGCGATGACGTATTTTAAACAATACTAACATTAAAGAACTTTTTAAACTTTTCCAAAAAAATGTTTCGGGCGTTCTCAAAATGTTTACAAAACTTCGACGTTTTTTACAACCATAAGTACGTATGCCTGTTTGTCTAGTCCATGTATAGTTCCTTTGTTTTACATAAAAAATGAAATATAAGACTGAATTCTGGAGTTTTATGTTATAAAATACGAAATAAAATGCAATAGCCTGTTCTGTCTTTTATTTTTAACAAGAAATAAAAGCTTTGTTATTATTGTAGTGTTTTTATATTACTAACCTCTTGTTGTAGACATACTCTTGAAAACCATTTTTTAATTAGTACAAAATTACAACCATGAAAGGCCATACACCAAATCTATAAACATTTAGCATTTTCACTTTCTTGAAAATATTACATCAATTAATTACATCATCGGATTATTTTTATCATGTTTTTACATTTGGTTAAAAATTGATATTACGTTACGGAAAGACATCCAAACTTATATGTGGAAATTTATTATATATGCTCGCAATTTGTGATACTTTTCCAAATCATTATAATAAGCCATTTGATACATTTATGAGAAACATTTCTAATTCAAATGAACTGAGTAATTTTGAAATGAATGATTTCATTGAAAGCATTACTCGCATACAATATTGCCCTTTTAATATGTGATACGCTATTAATATTGTCAAGTTTTTTAGCCATCTTGTAGGATAGGTAACCCATTTTTGTTGCATAAAAATTAGTAAAATTTATATACAATGCATTAAATGGTGACTTATCCGGAATCAATTACTCTGTATGAATGCAAAATGAATTAATCATTAAAGATCTTTCACTAAACCTTAAATGTCACAAAGAATATAAAGACTTTATTTACTGATTTTAGTGGCTTAAACTATATAGTGTTTTCGAGTTGTGGTGCAATTTTACTATGTCTTTGATTTTGGTCTTTACAAATGTGACTTGTCAATGGTACCTTTACAATTGACAATTATAGCATTCTATTTTTTTAATCGGTAAATCAATAAACCACGTGTGTAATTTTATGATTGCCCAAAGTCTGCATTTGAAAGATATCAAATACACTCTTACACTCAACACATATATCTGGTATTACCCAATGTAAAACTCTTATAAATACTATATTGTAAAACATAAATATTTATCCAAAATATTGTATTGTAGAATGTATATCTAAAATAAATAAAAAGCGACACACAAAAATATGCATATAAATAGATGCACTGTATGATTGTAACTTAATGCAAGGTTGACGACAAACTTTTAGACAAATTTATTCCGGTCAAGATGCATTCCAATTAGTGTCTTTCATTT
The DNA here is from genome assembly GCA_034695465.1 of Entomobrya nicoleti. NCBI lineage: Eukaryota > Metazoa > Arthropoda > Collembola > Entomobryomorpha > Entomobryidae > Entomobrya > Entomobrya nicoleti. The sequence goes on along the minus strand of JAQFZG010003998.1, from coordinate 7,928 downwards.
ATAAAACTTATCCTATAAACTTTATACTAACGTTTGATATTTAATTGAAAGAGTTCCACTAAAGTAACTTAATGATTTAATTTGCTAAGCTTAAATATATAATTTGCCTCAATGACATCTCCATTACATATTAAACACATGAATCTGTGCATGTCACAACTGAAAAGAAATTTTAGCCATAAAGTTGACGTGTTCTGCAACGTCTTCATCCACTTGATATAGCTACAAATGACACAAACAAGTGATATCTTAGCATTACAAATGTAGTGCAGGTTCAAATAATAAAAAACCCTCGGTAGATCAGACGTGGTTAATACCACGGCATTTCCAGAAACATTTCAGGCAGATGTTTACATTTACAGTATAAGGCATTATGTCTCAACCCGATACGTCAAAAATGTTTCCCTAAAAGCCTACAATTATGTCAAATAAACAAGATTTTAAAATTCGCAAATTATGTATGCAACAAATTATCAAGAAAAATCATAGGTTTCAGGAAAATGATTGATGTAGAACGTAGACGTTCTTCTTAAAAATAATTGCTTTTCCCACACGACATAATAATTGCTTTTGCAATGCGATAAAATAATTGCTTTTGCCACGAGGCAAAATAATTGTTTTTTCCACACGACAAAATAATTCGTTATACAATGGTTTTGTAATGCAAATTAAAAACTCAAAATGTAATTTATTTGTTTTGTAGACTTAAAAACAAATTGCATATTTCTAGTTACGCAAAAAATGGGTTGTGGCAACTGTTTAAATTCGAACCGTCAAAAATCTTATGTGTTACTATCAAAGACAAAAGCACACTTTGTTCATGATTAACTTTTAGTTTTAATAATTCTGAACTTTGTTCACGAAACCAGTTTCTTTCATTTTTTCAGCAAAACGCATCCATTGAGTTCAACTTTAAACCTTTCAAAGTTTTGTTATCCGTTCATCGATTTAATCTATTTAAAGTCCGCCATTCAACTTTACGGAAAATTGCGAGCTGAAGTTTGTATGTGTATTGCTACAATACAATGTAGCTCTTATAAATCAATGAATACGTCGATCTATGGTTTCAGGTAACGGTAATATGAGATAATTTAGAAAATATATTTCAACAAACAATTTCTAAAGTCCATACTTAGGGAACCGTAATAACCAATAAAACTCTGCATATTGTTTTACAGAAGAATTGGTAAATAAACAATTAAACTCTCGCAACACTAACAATACAAGTTGACATCTTGCATTTGTGAGTATCTGCTCAAAATGGTATATTTTGTGAAGCAGTTCGTTTTGATTCCATTTTTAGTTTCTCACACAATTATAAGTTCGTCGGTAAATGTTAATGCCAGTCATCTTAGTTACAGTTTAGAATCTCAACTACTTAACTCAAAATCGTTGTCTGAGTACAATTTAGATCGACTTTTGAAATATACAGATGACGAAGAGGTGAAAATATTTGCAAGACAATATTGGAAAGATTCGACAACAACATCCCATCAACAGAGTGATCGAATCTTGTTAGCCAATTTGAAGTCAACAATAGATAAATTTTCAAACGAAAATTGTTTAATTGTAATCAATAACTTTTTAAACGTTGATATTGAACCATTGAATCTGTCCCCAGTTATATTTAGAAAGTTTCAATTGGCCTTGCTGCACAGGATACATTTTCACTACAGTGAAGACTATGACCGCTACAGGGCAACAGATATAATTTCGGTACCTAAACACGTTCTGCCCGATATCAACGGCAACTTCTCAATTGAGTTGAACGATCCCGAAGATATCTTGACCGCAGCCCATCCATGTAGAATTTCCAAACATTTTCTTGCCCTTAATTCATTTAATAACTACATGTTCTGCGTCGAGTTAGATGAATATGAATTTGCTTTGGCATCAAAGCCTTGGCAGTGTCAGATTCAAGTGGACTTATTTATGCCTGAAAACATTTTTCGATTTGGGAGGTACACAAAAATATTTGCGTTAAGGCCTTATTACCGAAGTATCTCGACTGAGGCAAGCTTGCAGCCAAACATTCGTATTTTGCTTGACAAAAAAAACAAATATTCAAAACTATGACGTAGATTCGCTAATATTTTGGATAAGTACTAGCAAAAATATGCCTCGTGATACTCAAACGGATATTCATATGCTAGCATACGTTAGCTGCAAAAATGTAGCCTCCGTTAAAAATTTGGAATCCAAAAGATGTAGCATTTCAATGATGAATTCAATTCTCCCTTCTTTGGATCGCAGAGGCTCATTTCTGATGACAGCTTTTAGTGATGACTTCCTTTCCATTAAAAACATTGAGTTTGTTGAAAAATTTGCAATCCAGGTTTCCATTCCTGGAGAAATTTCGGCTACAGGTTCCTTAAACCTAGGTAAGCATATAGGATATTTTTTAGACATGGACAAAACTGAGCTGGAATCTCCGCTACGTAATATTTATAAAATCAGAGCTAAATATCTTGACACCATTCAAGTTCTGGCTTTTGCATATGCATCTGTCTATTTAAATCTTATCGGAAATTTAAGTAAAACTGCGCTAGATTGCAAACAGTACAGTAAGGCCTGCGAGCACTTTATGAGAATAGTCCAAATTGTTGAACCAAGTAACGTATACAGTGGTGACCTAAACACTGGAAATAGACTTGGAAACCTTCACTTCATTAGCTGTGGTTCCAGAGGATTTGAAAGTTTATCATTGGTCCAAATTTTTACAGTTTTTGAAAACACATTGTGGCTGTTCATTGGAGGATCAATAGTGTCGTTAAGCTTCTGCTTTGTAAAGTTGAAAGAATACACTAGAAAAGGTGACTTCACTTATAGCACGTTACACATCATAAAAGTTTTACTGGAACAAGGTGACCCATTCCCGAATAAAATTATGGCAATTTTTCGATACAGATTTCTTATTTCTGGGATGTTACTTGCTGGCCTTGTAATTAGTAATGCTTTTAAAAGCACAAATGTTTACAAAATAGTAATGCCAAGGTACCTAATTTCGTATGAACAATTTGACGATCTTTTTAAGGATAGCTTTCAAATTTACAGTAGAATATGGTCTTTTACGTATCGTTTTGAGAAAAATTCCAAATACCATTACTATGGAAATCATAATTTCTATCAGTTTTTTGATAAAAATTGGGCAGTATATGGATATACAGAGTATTTTGGGACAATTAAGTACAACCAATACCCTACGTCAATTCAAAAAACTGTTTATTTAAATACAAAAATGTACCCAGATGTCCGACGGATGTTTTTGGAAATGATTTTAAATTTAGATGTTCTTACTAAAGTGGGCGTGCTAACAAAGACTGGTTTAAATCGGATTGCTCATGGTAATATATTAGCCGCCTACATGGAACATAAACAAGAAAAACTTATTATGAGTGACCTAAATACTTGCAATAAAACAGCTTGGTTGCTTCCCAACTATAAAGCAAGTAAGATTGCTCATGTGCTTCGTAAGTCAGGCAAATATTCGGATGTGGGGCCATCCTCATATACAAATGCTCGAATTGGTTTAAATTTATTTGGAGTAGGATCTATCGAACTACTCAAACGGGTTTCTAGGATTCATGGCACAGGGTTGTTGGAATGGTGGCCAACGTTTTTGAATGAGTCTTATAATATGTTAGACAAGGAAATTATTCCTCCCACAAAACCAAATATGTCAGGCAATATTCAGGTAATATTCATGATTTTAGGTATAGGCCTTATGGTTGGTGCCACTTGTGCTATAGTGGAGTGTAGGAAAGTTATATTTAAATGTGTCAAAATGGTTTTTGGAACTATTCGTTGGGTGATTGGAACATTACTAAGCATTTGCAAAGCAAATATTGGCTTGAGTTTTAAATGTATAAATAAAGCACCATAATTGATGCATCTTTTTCTAATCTTCTGAACCCGTTTGTCATAAGAATATATTTGATGTTTACTTTGATTGAGAACAATACAGCACCATTTCAAGGTTGTTTAAGTGAAATATATTGTGTAGATATACAAGTTTGTAATATTTTTGCATGATTCATACTGTAAAGCTAGTCAGCTTAAGAATGCAAAACCTGAAGTACAATATTTTGTATGACTTTTGTAACACAGCTACAATCAAGTACATAATTTGTATTGCTAGATATTATACTCGTAAAATATTATTGGTATTTATCAACATTATCGTGAAATTGATTACAAAGCTAAAACTGGAAAGTGAAAAGATATTAAATACTTTAGTCTATCTTTAGAAAACTGATGTTATTGACGTACATAAATCGCGATAAACCAGTTTACTAACCACAACAAACTCCAAAGTAGTAAATGTATCCGAACTCTAAAAGCTATCGGTGAAAATGAATAGGTAGTTGATTAATTATCTAACTTATATTATTTTTGTGCTATTAAAAACATCAAGGTATATTTCTATCTCTGTTAAATAAAACAGGTCAGTAGAATTACTCTACTACTCCTCCTGTCCTTTATGAGTTATACGTTGCAAGACGATTTCAAACAAAATAAAAATTCTCTTGTTGACGTACTGGCTCTAAACAAATCGAATTTAAGCCAAACAACATTCTCTCTAGGAGAAAATATTGATAGGGTCGTTGAGAACTTTTGTTTGCCGTGCAAAATTCCAGTGAGAAAATATACCAGTTACTTTTAAGTTTTAATTAAACTTTCTTTTCGGTATTAGTTTTGTAATTATATACTTTTTCTCTAAGTGCACTGCATACAGTTGCTGTCCAGGATCGTTTCCCAAATGTTGCTATGACATTGGATTCGGTTGCGCTTGTTGCGCACTGCCGGACTACCGAGCGATATAATTTGTTGCACACGGTTTAATATTTATTGGCAAATATCATGGTTTGTTGTAAAGTATCATGAAATAACGGATGAATTTGTATCAAATGCACTTTTCCTAATATTTTTTCAGCATGATATTAAATGGGATGAATCAGCTTTGAAACGTGTGTATAATATAACAAAGTAATTTGGCACTTTTTTAGTGTTCAATGAACTAATCTAAATATTGTACGCATATTTAAAAACTCGTTTGTGTAATGCATATCACTTTTTCAATATTATCTTTTTTTGTTTATATTATGTTTGGGGTTACTCTAGTTAGTGATTATTTAAATATCTTGCATGTCATGTTTTGTAAATTCATTTGCAAGTAAAAGAGAATAGTTGATTTGATTCGTTGATTTAAATAAATTCGAGCATTGAAATAAATAAAGCTTTATTACATAAGATAAGAAAATGACACTTCTTTTTTGAAACTTATTTATGTTTGTATAATTTGCTCGACTCTAGCTGGTGTAAAAAATCCATAATTAACAGAAACACAAACAATCATTATAATGCTATACATGCAAGAAACACATATATAAAGTCTTTTAATGTGCCACACATTGCATTTGTCTTGATATTCATCATTTAAAATCTCTAAATAAATAAATATTTCAGAGGTGATTGCCTTTAAAATGGCTTGTTTTTATAAACTATTAAATTCGTAGCGGAAAATGTTATGAAGCTCTGCTTAATTTTGTACGTTTTTGGGAACATTTGTAATAAATTTTGCTTGTTTGTCGCATAAAGTATGTATATTGTTCTAGGTCATCATACAAACTAGATTGTACTATCAAACCCATTCGTTTGGAAAGAAACTCCTCGATACAATTTATACGAAAGGTGAACATTGTTTTTACCAACATGTATGCATTCACAGAACAACAATACAAATAGTTTGGAGTATAGCGAACTCTCATAATTTTCCTCTTCTCTCTTTGTACACCTCTACATCAAATTACAATTCTACCTTATTACGTTGAATTGAAATTCACTTCAAGATCAAAAATAAGCATTTAAGCGAATTAATTCTGTCAAAGATCAATTTTAACTAGTTCTGCTTTCTGGAAATTCTCATATCAACTTTTTCCTAAGGTTTGCCTTCTAATTGAAAAACAAAATTTTATTGATTTTATGTAAGGCATGGATTTGATGTTCTAATCTTAATTATGCAATAAAACCTAAATCGCAATTCAACTACTTGCTAAACACATGACTTTATGCCTGCCACACCTAGTAAGTTTGTAACTAATTGTTGACATTCCTTCTCATATGTAATTTTGTTCTCGGCGTACATTCAATGATGCTGATGATATGAAACGGTTTTATAGCATAGCTGAATGAAATGAATGTTTTACGTAATTGTTAAATAAAAGTAAGTAAATACTAAAAATATCTAGCAAAAGAACTAGTTTCTGGACTGGTATATGTAGTAAACAAATTTAACATAAATTTATATTTCCAACCCGAAGTTCTACGTCATTTCCAGAAAAACTTCAGGTATATGTGTTATATTTACCATACATGGCATGTCTTCAACCACAAGAAGAATAATGTTTCCTTTAAAGCCAACAATTAAATAAATTCAAGATTTTGAAAATAGCAAATTTACTATAAATCAACTTAATAAGAAAGATCAGAGTTTTAAGGAAAATGATTTATGCCTAAGGGGAAAATTCTTTTATGGCGTGGAAAATAATTGCCTTTCCACAAGACAATATATTTATTGTTCCCACCTGACAAAATGATTGCTTTTCTACAAGAAAAGATATTAATTGTTTCTACGCGACGCAATGATTGCTTTTCCACACGGTAGAATAATTAATATTCCACGCGACGAAATATTTTCTTATAAAATTGTTCCGTGACTATGCAAGATGTAATTTTTTTGTTATAATTAAAAACAAGTTATATATTTTTAGTTAGGCAAAAACCTGAGTTGTGTGAAGTAATCAAATTCGAACCATAAAAACATAGTGTCTTTTGCACTATCGATGAAACCAACATATTATATCTATCATTATAAATTCAGCTTCCTGAACGTTGAGTTCCATTTTTTGAGCTAAACGCATCTGCTGCTATCAACATAGAACCTTTGAAACTTATGTTACTCCTGTATTGATTTTATCAATTCAAAATCTACCTACAAAAAATTATGGAATACTAATGGTTGACATCATATGGTGCTTCAATAATATATAACATTTCAACTGTCAGTCGACGTACTGTTTCGATGGACCAGATAATATTTGATTGTAGGAAAATTACACGTGTTATTTTACTCAGCAATTTCTAAGGCGCATGCTTGAGGGAACGAAAAAACCATTAAAAAACTAGGCCCTTCATATTTCAGAACAGGCGGTAAATAAACAATAAACGTGTAACAACAAAAACTTAACAAACTAAAATTTGATTTTGTGGCTAGCTGCTAAAAAATGTGTTCATCTATCAGGCGGTTCGTTATATTTTTGTTTTTAATTTTCAACACTACCGAAATTTCATCGAAGAAAATACGCGCCGGTCCGGTTACTTATCCATACAGTTTAGAATCCAAATTAATTGACTCAAAATCCTTGTCTGAATACGATTTAGATCGACTTTTAAAATATACAAATGTAGAAGAGCTCAAAACACCTGCAAGACAATATTGGAAAAAGTCGACACAAACATCACATCAACAGAGAGATCAAATCTTGTTAACGAATTTGAAGTCGACATTAGATAAATTTTCGGAAGACAATTGTTTAGTAGTAATAAATAACTTTTTAAACGATGATATTGAACCATTGAATCTATCCCCGGTTATATTCAGAAACTTTGAGTTGGCGATATTGCTTAGGAGGCATTTTCACTCCATTATATACGGTGACCCATACAGGGGAACTGATATAATTTGGGTACCTAAAGACGTCTTACCCGATATCAACGGCAACTTTTCAATTAAGTTCAAAGATGGCAGAGATACTACAACTAGCGTTTTGAATGCAGTTCATCCTTGTAAATTTTCCAAACATTTCGTTCCTCTTAATCCAATACGTAACTTCCAGTTCTGCGTTGAATTGGATGAATATAAATTTGCT
>JAQFZG010003997.1:0-12553 GCA_034695465.1 Entomobrya nicoleti | reverse complement strand
TGGATGGATAGGATGAGGTTCATTTTTTCAACATGAATTGCCGTTATTATAAAGCATCCCATGCATCATGGAAATTATACAACCGCAAAACGAGAGAAATAGTATAAATATTAGTCTTCAAGTGTTAGCATGTATGCATTATATATATCTTATATGAGCTGCAATATAAGCAGTTTTTTGTACAAATAAACCTCCTTGCTTCCTCATTTTTTCTTCTTTCATGTTGCCTTAATTACCTTCACCAAAAACAATCCTTCCTCTCTCTCTCTTTCTCCCACTCTCGGTAAACGAGTTTTAGATGTGAGGTGATGGTCGTCTGGAAAATAGAGTTGACTCCTGACTTCTGCACAAATGTTATGTTGTACTCCTCTCCCTCCACTCTAATATGCATACATTTTTATCATTTCACCATATCATGCAAGCGAAGAGCCATAAACATTGCGGATGTCTGATGTGAGTTATGATTGGACCGCATGCTAAGAATGCATAAGAGCTTTTTTGTCCAGATAGTAAAAAGGCCACTCATATCAATCTGCTATTATCATTTTGGTACATCAGTTCCATTATATTTGGTGTGAGAGTGGAAAATATGTGTGTTCCAAATAGCAGTCGGTTTATCATCATCATCATTGTTGTGGTCGTTGTCGTAATGTCCATAAGAAAAAGTCTTTTTTTTTGGCGGTGGAACAAATAGAATGACGCATGAGTTGGCTTTGCATACCTATGATATTCGGTGAAAAAGAATGGAATGAGTTGAATTTTCAGGAAAGAAGTGATATGATGAAAGTGTAATAACCAATGTTATTATATGGAACTTGCACTATAATAGAATCGAGGCTATTTTCTTGTCGTTAGCCTTAAATCTATCTGACTGACTGTCGTGTGCGTTGTGTAAAATAGGCACTTCTACGAAAACAAAAAACAAAATTGAATAGCGAGAAGAATATGTATGGGAGGTGGTGGTGGTGATGATGGTGAATAACGATGGAGTGGACGAAAGCAAGTTGGAAGGAACGTCATTCTTTGGAATAAATTTTATGAATTTATGTATACATGTATTTATATACATGCTTCAAATGTACTTCTTTACTTCATAGTTTTGAATAAATAGCCCATGGTACACATTAAACTATAAATGACTTCTTTAATGGAGTAAAAGAAAGTCTGATAAAGTGGCCGTAATGTGAATATGAAGGAAAACTCAACTCACATTTATTTTCATTGTTGGCAGCAATAATCATAACAATGTTTCGCTGAAATGGCTTGCCTTGGATAAGAACAAGTAATTACAAAAGTAACGCTAAAATAACATATACCGCTCTAAAGTATTATAAAACATACCTTGTGTACTTTGCCTCAATTTGATTTTATATTAACACATTTAAGTTACATATATTTATATGCATAATGCTTCTCTTTACTTGTACCTTGTACGTAAGTATGAATGCTGTATTTTCTTTAAATTGAAGTTGAAACTGGGACCGTAAAAATTGAAGTAGTGAAGATTTTTTCCCCTTAAATATCTAGAGCACTTGTAAATTCACCGATAGAACAAAAACGATTTATCTGTTTTATTGAAAAATATGAAAACGCTTGATTTTGCTTGAACATTGAATATATACGCACAGTATATATGCAGACGTTACGGTTAACGCAGTTTTAAATATATTTAGAAGAAATAAGGTCCCAATTCCTATTTTTCTTTTTAAAAGTCAATAAGTGAATCTCAAAATGCTAAAAACATGTATTTTTTTGCGTAAGCCTCCGATCTAAACTTACCCTTTTTTAAATTTCAGAATGGAGACGACGAAGTATCATCGTCGGCCGATGAAGAGATTTCCAGCCACAAAGGTAAGCTGACATAAACGACCATCATTTTTGTAATACAGTACATGAAAACTTCACAATCTCGCAAAAAACATGCTATTGAAAAATCATCCCTGATCTCACAATTTACAACCCCATATTTAAACAATTCAAAGCCATCGATTCCCACATAATTGTCAAGTGTTCACTGACAAAACTGAATGATTTTTTATATTACGATATAGAAGTAACGTTCATCCATAAATTACTATCATCACAATCTCTCCATCTCTGTCAATAATATACAATAGGTAAACTTTGTGGTTGTTTATTTTGCGTAAAGAGTCAACTGATTCGTTGAAATTATGATTTTTTACTTTACTGTATATGATTAATTGCTTTTTGATATTTTCATAAATAAATGCATGTCATGCGTATCTTATAGTAAAGCGGGAAAGCAGGAACATTAAGTATATTTTAGAAATTTACGATGTTATTTTTGTACATCATTACGCGATGCATGCCTTAGCCAAAAGATATGATTCACATTTGTTGAAAATGACAGTAAATACCGGAAACGCAGAAGAATAAAACTCAGCTGCCTCTTCATTCAAGCAAATCACACAGCTTTATAATATATCTACGTGCCCAAGCATTGCAGGAACAATTAACATCCGTGTCGGCATAAAGTCTCGTCCCTTGAGCCTCCTTCCTGTACCTCAGAATGCACATGACGTGCTGGAATGACTTGCGTGCTGTTCGTGTGCCCTTTCAATTCAACCTTTCGTGCCTCACTGCATACCTGGCTGAACATCCAATTATGCGATTTATTGAAAAAGTGAAATTTCATCATTTTCCCTCAAAATCATACCCAGCAGAAAACAAAAATGATTTTTTCTTCAAATTTAACCCCCAAAATATATTGAATTTACAGACAACCATACAAAGAGTCAATTCTATCTTTAAATATAAACTACACACTATGTTGTGTTTTACACACATGTGACATGTGCACATGAACGCAATCTGATGCAATCTGATATTTCCTCTTTAATCGACCTTCGCTCTTCTATTCCTTGAATAAAAAGAGATGATAACATATCCAAAAAAATAAGAAAAAATCTGAATTTATCAACCCAAAAAAAGGAAAAGATTTTTGCTGCTTTTTAAGGAAAAAACAAAACTAGAGAATTTGCTATTGAAAAGAAGCGTTGCAGTTGCAGCTTTGCTTTTAGCTGAATGGAATATTCCTACACAGGATTGAATTACATTACATACAATCACATCTTCCCATTGAAACGTCCATCAACCGAACAAGAAAGATAAACTGTCGGTGGAAAAGGAGTAGTAGGAAATTAAATTCATATCACTCGCTAGACCCATCGACTCTATCAACTTGAACCAAGTGGTCGCAGTGTAATAATGTATTATACACATAAAAAAGATGATCCATTTAAAGATTAATCCCAAGCTATCTTTGTACGTTGATTATAGTGCTAGCTCTCCATGGGTTGTATCTCTTTGTTGATTTCTTTTTCATTTGAATAGTGAGGCAATCATGACAGTACTAGTGGTCCGGTCATTATCGGAAAAGTGATAAGAATTGATGGAGGATTAAGGACCATAAATGTAATATGAATAATTTTGTTTGATGATAGAAAGGCTGGGCCTTGTCTTGTTACTGGTTATTTTCTGTTTGTTCCTTGTTGCAAAGGAAGTAGTTGAACGTAAAAAAACAAGGATTTAATGTAATATATGCGAGCATTATATATCTATCTGGTTAAAATGAACGTGTTTTTAGAGATAATCAAATGAGAAGGGTGCTCCAAAAAGCAACCGTAGCAGAGTTATTAGAAGCGGACGATTCTGATGAGATAACGTTTTAAATGACATGAAATACCTGAAGTCTCTTCTTGTTGTGTACCTTACCATTATTATAGAATGTCTGCATGATGGAGGAAGCTGAAGAGAGTCGGTTACATGTAATTCTTTTTTTTTGTGTGGGGGGAACGGATAGATGGATGCATTAAAGCTTCTCGTCTCTCGCATTTGCTCATAAAGTTCCTGATTGATAAAAGATGAATACCGGAAACAACTGTGTACGAGTTTATGATTATTATTATGATTCCACCACAGCCACTGCCACTACTCCCGCTACATTTTCTTTGGAAGGCAGAAGTGTAGAGAAACGACTTGTTTTTAATATCAGAGTTCAGTCAGCCACTGGTGGACTGAAAAACTGAGATATGTTCATACAATAATAATATCAAACCATTCATCCAAGTCAGGGAACAGAGAAAGGGTGGCACAAAAATAAAGCACAAGCACGAGCCTTTTGATTTCCTATAGATAACCGGGCTTCCGGACCAGGTGTCATCTTTTTATCACGACTTTTGACCGAGACTGCTGCTAGCTGCTGTTTTGAACAAAAAGTAAAACACACAACATGCTACTGTCTCTTTGTTGAGTTGTATAAGTGCATAATATATATACCTATGTGTAGTCATTTCAATTTCCTTGTACCAGTTTTATTCATCAGTCAGGACCAGGGTTGTTCCCTTTCCTATCTATTTGTTTCTTGCATTTGGGATTGCATAATGGTACACTTGGCACTTGAATAGTGGGGGAGACGAACGGGTTATTGGATTGTATTGTTGTTTCGGTTGTTTTACATTGAACAACAGTCAGATTTGTTTTTGACTTTGGCGTGTCAGGTATTGTTGGATTTTTATTGCATTCTTATGAAAAAAGGTTGTATTGTTCTTTTTTTGCAAATGTGAGTTCATTAAGTCAAGTGAAATCACAGTGAAATACATATATACACATGCATAGTTCTTATTCTCTGAAGTGAATAAAGTTTAAATTGATTTTGTATCATGATATAATTGAGAGATTGTGATAGTGTTTGTATGAAGTTAACAAGACGCATAAAATATAAACTTGTGAAGAAAAACTATTAAACTTTGTGAATAAATAAAAAAAATGATTGTGTTTATATAACGCATAGGTAGCTTCCAGGACATCTATAGCATTAGTGGAGTAAGTGATGAAATCCGCAACAATAGCAGTAGTTTGAGTGAAGGCGAAGAACTAGATCGAAAGGGCGAAGATGCCGATGAAATAGAAACGAACGAGGATGAAGACGAAGAAATTCTTGACAGATCCCGAACTCCGTCGACAGAGCATTTGAATCACCTCGGTCAACACAATAATCATCATCATTCAATCAGCCATCAGCTTCTAGCCAGCCACCTACAAAGGGAGAAGACCCTAAATAACAACTCAATCTCTTCTGACAACGACAGTAACACGAGCAGCAACAACAATAATAACTTTGGATCAATCTCTGCTGCTGGAAGTTTCCTTTTGGGACATTTATCCAGAGGTAACGCGAGTGGGCGCTTATCTGCTTCTCTCAGTTCATCTGGAGGACAAAAGAAATATCCGTGCGGGCAATGTGGTCGATCCCTCACTGATCTCGCTAGTCTACAGAGACATCTCAGGTAATGTGTTTTCTAAATATAATATGTGTAATGTAATGGAAGTCATGTTTATATCATCAAAATCATCAATGAGAGAGATATTTTTGTATGGTTTCCTTTTATTATCTTTAACCAGTTGTTAGTTCTCTCTACAATTCAATATATATCGATGTATTTCCTTACCTGTATACTATTTTGTCAATCTAATGCATTTGGTTGTATTGCTTGCAGTCTATTTGCAAGCAAAAAAAATGATGCAAGATGCTAATTAAGAATGTTTACTTGACTTTCCCCTTTTCTGACTATCTACATCATCATCCCACGGTTTCTAGAATAATGACAGTTCTTTCATGATGATATTTGTTAATAACGTTTCATAAGGTTTCTTACTCTTCTGAACTGATGATGGTTTGTGATGAGAAAAGGTTTCCCATAGACAAAAAATTAAATGCTTTATTTTCCTCATGCAGAGCTCAACATTCCAGTCCAAGGAATCACGCCTGTGGAGAGTGTGGCAAGACTTTTGCTACCTCATCAGGGTTGAAACAGCACGCTCATATTCATTCATCTGTCAAGCCATTTCAGTGCGAGGTAATTGTGATCAAAAATTGTATTATTTGAATTATAAATGTAGTCAATCTTCCTTTACTAAAATCTTTCCTTAAATGCAACGCAAAATAGCATTCAAAATGATAAACTAGAACTGTATGTATTGGTTGTTTCGCAAACTCTTTCACTTTCTCAATTCACCCCGATCTTCTTGCCTGTAGCTCTTTTCGTCTCATTATTGTATTTTCGTATTGCATTGTGTATGTATATCTATTTATATGGAATGATTGATAACTAAAAAGACAAAAAATCTTGAGTGAGTGTAACCTTTGCGAAGAAACTCAGTAGATTAAACATTATTTTTTCTCCGTTTTTTCCAGGTTTGCTTAAAAGCTTACACCCAATTCTCCAACCTTTGCCGTCATAAACGAATGCACGCAGACTGCAGAGCCCAATCAAGATGTGATAAATGCTCTGCGCCCTTTGCATCTAGTGCTGCTCTTGCGAAACACAAGAGATTTTGTGACGCTGCTTCCTCTGTTGCTGGAAAAACTGGAGCTTTAGGCTCAGCCCTGGCACAATTCCCGTTTCACCATCAGACACAGAATCCGTCTGTGGGAAACAGTATACTTTCATCAGTCAAGGTACACAGTGGAAAGGGGGACAGGTCCGACTCACGCTCACCAGACAAGCAGCGACATCAAGGGGACTCGGAAAACTCTATTGTGAGCCCCGAGACTGCAGCATTTCTTTCTAACAACAACACAAAAGGCAATCCCAATCCAATGGAAGCTCTTCGCTTAGACATCGCTGGCTTGAGTGGCTCCCCAAACAACCCTAACGGTCGAGCTGGTGTTGGCTTTAACAACCCTATGCATGGCAGCCTGAGGCATCAGCTTTACAATGCAACCCGACACGGTTCCAAAGGGCGACATGTCATGTCCCCTCAACACATTACTCAATCCCCACAGTCTTCCCCTGGCCTACCAAACTCAAAAGATGATGGCATTATTAGCACATCAGTAGCTAATAATAACAACAACAATGTAACAAATCACAGAAAAAATCCCAAAGACATGATGCCCAATAATAAGCCACTTTCAGCCGCTTTTCCGGGTCTTATGTTTCCTCCATCACTGCCCCTATACAATCCCTTTGCAGCTTTACCCATTTGTCCACAATTGTTTGCAGCAGTCAATTCTAATGGACATCCCATCAAATTAGGAAATGGGCACGGGAAAACTATTTCAGACAGAATCCGAAATCTTGCCAATGGTCAACGAGCCATGTCACTTTCAAGATCCCCTACTCCACCAAGAGAACATTCCCCCGAGAAGGAGGAGCTTGACGTGGAATTAAGCCCAGAAGAAGAACCAGAAGAAGAAATAGAAGAAATCAAGAGAGGAGAAACCCCACTTGACTTAAGTGTTCAATCTGGTGCTGGTAGTGTGAAAGACGAAATGGAAGAAAAGACAATGAAGGAAGAACCAGACGATTTAAGCATGCCAAGTAGCAACAGGGGAAAGAGAACAAGATCTCCCACCCCCATCAGAGCTCATTCACCTCCAAAGAGTATGAAAGAAAGCAAAGATTTAATAATGAAAGAAATTATGGCAAGCAAACGCGAAGAAATCATCAACAGCATGGGGGATCGAAAGAGTGGAAACAGAAACCAAGGTCCCAGTCCTAGTCCCATTTCTCCTCCTCATCATGCACTATTTCAAAGTGCCCTCCAGTTGCGTCGAGACGGTCCACAAATGCGTGGAGGTGTGGATATTTTGGAAGATAAGTCATCAGCATTCTCCCAAATCATTGCTCCACGACCCCTCCACCCATTCCCAAGGTTTTCTCATCCACCTGCCCCTTTCCCAGCTCTTCCACCTGGCTTTCATCACAATCCATTCAATCCATTTTTCCATAATACTCTTTCTCCACGGAATGAACTTAGCAATAGTCTATCTGCGCCTAACACTGTCTGGCAAGGGAAAGTTGGAAGCAGGTAAGACTTGAATGAACAATTATTATAGCCAGCCCATTGTGCTGTTATCTTGTCAGTTTCAATAAATTGAAGGGAAAAATCTTAAACAATATATTCTTGTTCTGTTTTGCAGTAGATACACGTGTAAATTTTGCGGCAAGGTGTTCCCTCGGTCTGCCAATTTGACACGACACTTGAGAACGCATACCGGTGAGCAGCCGTATAAATGCCGTCTCTGTGAGAGATCCTTTTCCATCTCCTCAAACCTCCAGCGACACGTCCGCAACATTCATCACAAAGTGAGTTAGCCAGATCGGTATTCCGAACTCGCATGCCCTTTGATCTCAACTCTCTAAAGGGTAATTCCATTGGAGGCTCAGTGATAATGATTGTGATAACAGGAAAAACCATTCAGATGCCCACTTTGCGACAGAGCATTTGGACAACAAACCAATCTGGATCGACATCTGAGGAAACATGAGAGTGGAGATAGTATGGACCATGACTCTTCCTCACCCTCTCCATCACCACCACCGTCGCAACCTAGAATCTAGGGATTGCTCCTGAGACTTTTTCTCGGTTCCCACTAATCGTGTTTCCTCTCATCGGGTTCGGGTGGTGCATGTATGGAATGCGTAATAACTTTCCTTACAATTGCAATAATGCAAGTCGCCTAGCTTCTTCACTATATACTAAAGTTATAAGTTCATTTTTTCTCTGTTCGCAGTAAAGAGTTATGCATGCATCGTTACTACAACCGCGGTTCTCCTGTTATCATAACATCCTCTTTGAGAAAGCCTCAATAAAAAATAATTTCATACAAAGCAAATATTTATTAGATAGTTATATCAAATTCTCTCAAATGCATTGTTAATTAACTGTAGTACTTTCAATTTCAGTTTTGTGGTTGATTTACCTACATAATATGTAATAGTAATAGCTTTGAAATCAAAAATCAGAAAACTTTTTATGTCAAAAAGATTGTTGAGAATCTTTTCTTCTTGATATCAGATGCAGATGTGAATAGTCATATCTATTAGGTTATATGTAATTATATCTTTTGAAACCAGCTTTAGACTTTTCACAGTTAATAGGTCACCGTCAAAATGGCAATCGTGTAATTAATGAAAATACTTTTGACTGTAAAATATAAATGCATTCGCACAAATTGAGTTTTTCATGAAAGATTTGACCATACCAGAAAAAACACATTAATCAAGGCAGAATATAAAATTCTCTTGACAAATTATAATTACAGGTAAATATATTTCTCTAGGGCTAGTTCTTTCAACAGCGAATATTTTTGTTACCATTTGTTTTATGATTCTTTATGCTTTACTTATTTTAGGATGTAAATAGTTGTTAAAATCAGATAGTCATAAAAAATGGTGTATTGTATGTACATGACAAAAATTACATGTGAAGTTAATTGGTTGTCTGTCCATAATTCAATTTACAAAAGTAAAATAAGCGAATAGAACATGATAATTCGTAATGTAAATATAATAGTGAATAGTGTACTCGGTATTGTATAAATTGATATACAGTTAATTTCGGTAGTTTAGAAAGTGTAAAATAGAATTATTCCAGTAAATTGAATCCAGCTAAATTTAAACTGAGATTTATAGAAAGTCTATTAAAACATTTTTAAAGTAGACATAAACGTGTAAAATGTAAAAGTGCTATGATAATGATATATGTGAAAAGTTATAGTAATAATTTGACTTTTTAGTGTTTCGAGAAATAGTTGTAGAAGTGGTGTATAATATTTAAATTATTTCTACCATTGCTTTATTTTTATGTATTTATTATTTATAACTTCTATATGCAATTTCTCACTAATTGATGCATAATACTAACTTATACATAAGTCACACCGATAAGTGCACATAATGAGCATTAATATGACTTCTATGATGATATCTAATAAAAAGTTTGAACTCAATTAAGAAACTGTTTTAAGAAAACAACTTTATTCATTATTTCGTATTTTTAATCTTACATTCATAATTTGTCTATATTGTTAACTTGTTTTTTAATTGAAGGTCATCATGTAACACAATACAATAAATTAGTACAAACTTAACGAGGCAAGTTAAACATATAATTAGCACTTTTAAATAAATGATGCATCATTAGAACGCTTTCAAAAAGCATGGCTTGTTAGTGATGATTAACTTTTAAAACTAAACGAGATAAGTATTTATATGTATTGCACAGTTGCACCTAAGTATTAATTTCAATAAGGTTACAGTACAAAGGACAGCTGAAGGAACTAATTAGCAATTAAGTTGACACCACCGGATGGATTTAAAAATCGTAATGTAAGTAAATGCCTCACACGCAAAAACAGAAGACACGCACATGAGCTGCTCCCACCACAATTTAATTCCAATGTCGAGGCTGCGAAGACACTGGCATCGGTGAACACTTCGGTTTCGGTCAATATGCAGTAAAATGTTTACAATTTCAAATTTGTGAAATGAATACTGGAACATATACAACTGGCGATGACGAGTTGTATAGTAAATACTTTCAATTACGATTAAGTACAAAACAATTTTTATGGTCTGCAATTTTAAAATACTATTTTAACCATGTCATAATCGTTTTTTGCTGCCTGGAAAAGCACACTGGTTCCATAATAATAAGGCATCTTACAGTTGTACACATTTCGTTCGTCTTCCCGTTCATTATTGGAATAAGGCCGTATGGTTCCAAAAAATTTACCCAAAATATCCCATTCGACAACTATTTTACACTGCATTAAAATGGCAGTCATTACATTGATTAAAGTATAAAAACGTGGACGTATGTCTAGCTATCAAGTTTTAGGGTCACAAGCTGCAAAGGCTTGAAAAAAGCAATGGAAGACCTACATTACCTAAACGATTAAATTCTACACGCTAATTTGGTTAGTGACTACGTTATGGCAATCTACATTCGCGCAACATTTTAACTACCACCACACCATCCTTTAATGACTTTAGTAATACTTAAATTTATGTAATTACTCTTAATGTTGGGCTTTGATTTTAAAGTGATGGTAAAAGAACACATTGGTAGCATCAGTCGCTCGATGCAACGATGAACTTGAGTTGTTTTTTTGTATTTTGTTAATAAGTTAAATGCGTAGTAATAGCAAAAATTGACGAGTACAAAGTGATTCCTTATTTCCCAGAATACATTGGATTTTTGAATGTGGAAGTTGCCTGCTTGTAAATAGGATTTTCACCTGTATCCCATTTAGCACTCATTCTTTCCTTTTCGAACCTTGCGTACTCTGCCCTGTCATGGATGTGGGTGAGAAGCTTCCAAAGAAGAAGGAACAATAGGCCGACAATAACAATGGCACCGACCACCCCAGAAATAATCCAGAATATTGGTGGTTCCGGTGGGCAGTCTTTAGTCCTCTGAGCCTTAATGTATAACTTGTTTTGTGGAGTGTATCCGTAAACGAAGTAGAAACGACAGTGATCAGTTTGATCAGTGAAGGCACAGTATTTTTCGTCATTTTCCTCGTCACTGCTTGCTACGTCAACAGGCTCAGGCTCAGGATACCCCATACACTCATCCCGACAACGATCTTCATCTTCCAACTCTCCAGTTCCAAACATTCTGCATTGTACGCAGTCCCTCAGCTCCTCACAACGACCGGGACATGTCTAGAATATTTATTCTTACATGTTATTTTTCTGATATAATAGTTTAATAAAATTCACTTATGCTTATAATTATGAACTTACGGGACATTTTTCGCAAAATCGACCAGAAAATCTTGAAACTGTAGTGTTGCAAACGCATTTGCCGCATTCACAATCACCTCTGCCATTACAAACAATGTCGTTTCTTCCAGGTTCTATACAGGAATCCTTTTAAAATAAATAATGATCCCAACAATTTTATTATTAAGCAGATTTTTTTAAATCATTAAAATCGTTTTTATGTTAAAATTGGGATTTGTTAAAAATTAGGGTTTTTACTTACTTGTCGAGTAGAGCACTGGCAGGCCGTACCACTCCAGCCAGGATTGCACATACACTTTCCACAATCACATTTACCGTGGTTTTCTCCGGAGCAGAGTAGTCCGTTGTCTCTTTCACAACTAAAGTTGTCGCACTCACAGTAAGTGCCATCAATTTTCTGTGTCAAAAGAATATGAAATTTTTAAAAGGAAGTGACACAACACATGCAAATAAAACGCTTTATCTGTTTAAAATTATACCTCGTTTGGATCTGCTCTGTGTTGACATTCACATTGTCCACATACACATGTACCTCTGAAAGTTAAAATTTTTTAAATTATGTTCATCTCAAACTTATTCCTACACGCCCGCACGCATAATTTATCACATATATATAATCAACCTGTTGGAACAAACTACGTCAGTTGTATTATCTTGTCTGCAGCCAGTATCGTCATCAATACTTGCACCATCTCGAGCGTCACATTCACATTTGCGTCCAAAGTGAGCGTCATCACAGTCACAGACCCCACACTTTGCTGTTCCCCATCTATTGCAAATTTCCGAAAATGGCTCGTGTCCCTGTAAAATTAATTAATTGATTGTACACACATGTATGCATAAATACATCGAAATACCAAGGCTGAGAATCTTAAAACAGATTTCATTTCACTTACAGGGTTTCCAGGAATTTCACAAGGGCATTCGCAAAGCATATCCAAATCGACTGTGAGACTTTCGTTGATACCAACTCGATATATTTGGAACCTCTG
>JAQFZG010003996.1:0-12554 GCA_034695465.1 Entomobrya nicoleti | reverse complement strand
ACACATGAGTTCCTCGTGGAAGGGGTAGCTCGTCCACCACCGCCAGACACTCACCAAAAATAGGGTATTTTGCGACACATGTAATAGCTCTGTAATCTCAACGTCATCTGTCACTGCTCCGGTCACATTGGAACCTGCGGAAAAGCAGCCAACTACCAACCGGTTCCTTTTATCCAACCACTTTGTTGTCCACTTTTTCAGGTTGTCACGTAGAAACTTGGTGTCCACATGTCTAGTTTCCCTGTTTATCGGTACCTCGATTACCTAAAAGTCATGTTCATCAAGTACTTGGTTGAAAAAGGGATTGGTTTTTAATAACAAATTTTGTTTTAATCGATTTCAAAGCTGTAGATTTTATTTCTAACTAGGTTACCTTTAAAGCAGCCTCTCTCCATGGTAATGTATTCGAGTGATGCTCAAACGGGCCTACAAACACAATCAAGTTTCTCGTTTTTGGATAGGAAATTGCATGGAGGAGTTTATGGACAGCAGATGTTGCACCAGATCCACAAAATATCACTTCATCACTATCCATCCCTCCCACAGATTGCCGTATAAGATCTCTTGCCTCGTTTCTACAAATCAATACGTTTGCATAAATGTTTTATTTTTATTAAATATTCCAACAAAAGTTATTCAAGGATGCTTAAATTTCAATATAAAATACCGAAACATAGTAGTTTGCAAAGACGTATTGGAGACAGTGGTATGCGTATTTGCATAGTGCGGTAGGACCTCATCTTGTATAAACTTTTCGATACTTTTCATTGGTTTTCCGGATGCAGTATAGTCAACGTATATATCTGGAAATCATCATATAATTTTTATTTTTGAATTCTCTTATGTTATTATTATTATCACTATTAAATATTTGAATTTACTTTAGACTTACATTTTTTCCATCCAAAAGGTCCAACAAAACCAACACCCTCACTATCACCAATACAATCTGTATCGTCTACTCTTCTTAAAATATTCATTCTCTTGTCCTTTTCTTTTTTACGTGAGTTTGACCTAAAATCGATGTCCATTGGAATCAGTGAATTGCTTTCCACTTCACTTAAACTCCCAACCCAAGAATTTCCAAAAACGTATTTGGGATTCGTACCACAACCATTTCTGCTATTAACACGAAACATTTTATATTTTCACTTCTGAATAACTGACCTTTTGGCAATTGTGATCTTTGAAGAATAACCTGCTGCTATAGAAACTTGTCATCTTTTTATAAGTTCATTGTCAATACAAATTGTCAATTGTCATTGTCAATACTGTTGTTGTGACAATACAAATAAAAATTGCATGCATACGCAATATTATTATGAGCAAAAATGAATACATTTCGCATGGTAATGAGAAAACGCTAACGTCACTGCATAAATAGTTCCTATACAGTATCATTCACTGTACAAAAAGGATCACTTGAGTACCAGTTCATACTGGATGACATTGTCGAAAAAGTGTAAATCCCAAGACAATGCAATTTATTCATTTGTTATACTTGTTGTTATAACCAGTTTCGTTGTCGCCACTGTCACATGTTGTCCCACGGAAAATTTATCAAAATAAAAAATTCCTTTAACGTACAGTACAATACAGTGTAATACAGTTTATCAATGTTTATGGCTAATGTCATGTGTCATTGTTACATTTTGTTAAAAATTGATTTGCGTCAGAGCTACATTTTTTGCTACTACTTGTTGTAATTTTTCATTAAATATCATATGTTAATTATAAGTAGCCGAAGTACAAGTTACAAACATAAAATCTGCAATAATGTGTAATAATGGCACATAAGTTTATGGGAAGTTTAACAGAAGGCTTTGTTGTTTTTGTCTTAATGCATTTGTTGCCCTTTATAAAAAATACGTTTTAATCACGAATATAACAAAGCAGAGGAAATTAAAGCAATTCAAATTAACTTTACAAAAAAATGTCTAATATCTGCATTTTATTTCTCCTGTGGAAATAGACAGTGTGACTCTCTCTCTACTTAATATAATTTAGCAAACCAGTTCATTATTTTTAACAAATTAACAGGAAAAACGCACATATCGAACTAATCAAACCAACTAGAAACTAATAAAATATAAGGAACAAATTACAACCGTTTAATTTGTAACGTAAGTCAAAACATTTTATGGTGGTACACATTTAAAAAAAATATGTTTATTAATTAATGAATTAAAGACTTTTGAAAGATTTAACAAATTTTAAACACTGTAAATTATTTCCCGGAAATCCCAATAATAATATAGCCGTAAAATAAAAAAATAAAAAATTCATGTATTTACTGTCATTTAAAACTGAAGATAAATTAGTCAATAAAATTTCATCAAATTAGCTTTTATTATAAATTGACACTTTAAATATTTTTTATATAAACACTACATGATTTCAAATACACAGTACGAGTGACGCACAAGTGACATAACAAACATACTCAACATTGACTCTCTAAAACATGTTTCGTTTTTTTTGCCCTACTGTCAAATTTGTGTGTTTGTCAAATTTCGTATGTTATACACATCTATAATTTCATCCAACCCAATTACAATAAAATCTATATACTTTTGTATTGTGTTTTGTTGATTTATTTTTTATTAATGGTATCGTAGCGTATATTGAAGATTAGCCAGATTTTTTTTGCATACATTGTTTTTGAGTTCATTTCAAATTAGTCAATTAAAAAATAAGCTTGTTGTAATTATAGTTTCCTTATATTTGACTCATTTTCAATTTTCAAGCTATCCGAAACCAACTGCATTGGTTTCTCTTTATTTGGCAACTCTCCTAATTTTTGTACAGTTTTCCTAGCCCCAGGTACATCATTGTTCTCCAAAATTTTGATAATGGTCCCCACACTGCTGTAAAATAGTCCAGACTGCATTGACCTCGAGTCGTGTATGAAAACCTCAGATACAGTATCGGTGATTCCTCAAATTGGCTTACTTTTTCCACTTTCCTGTTGTAAACTTCCATTGTTTTTACGCGAAATATTGTCCGCGTTCTAAAATGTACAAAAAGATGAATAAAACGAGGGAATGTGATCTCTGGATAATAAGTAATGTAAGTAAACTTACTGCTCAAATAGACACGATAATATACAAAGTTTAAAGAGAGTTGAGAGGATGGAGCAACCTTGATTTTTTATGACCATTTTTTTGACAAATATGTTGCTATGCATAGCAAAAAATAAATGGACTATTCTACCGATAATATCATATTATAGGTAAAATGACCTTGAATCCAGTACAATGTACAAATACTGTAAAAACTCAAGACAAGATATGACAGTTTCAATGAACAGCATTGCATATTGCATAAGAATATGGTACATAACTTGCATTCGTATAGTTAATCATTGAAATTGACTTTGACTGGATACTGATGCATAATCGCTTTAAAAAAATCCGCGATATATTTCGTAAAAGTGGCACACTTAAATTGCGTGTTTCTGATTTTATATTCAACATATTTTAGAGCAGCTTGCTAATACAACTGATTGTTGAAAGTAATCACTTGGGAGGCCAAAAACATTTAACGTTACATCAACTTAGACCGATTTGTCTTGGCCACGTTGCTGACTTCCGAGTCATTATTTCGGTGGTATTTTAAATAATTTGTTCATCAGATTATTTTTTAATTATTTCTGATTTAATGATTTTATAACTGCCTTATTGAATATGTGAAATAGTTTGTAAGTTTGAAGCTGATAGCTTCGAACGAAACTGAAATAAATTGTATTGTGTAATAAGAGATATAACGGGAAAGTGGGTTTACAAAAGGATCTCTACTAAGCATTGGGATGGATTTGTTCAGAGATTTTTTATTACGGGTAGGGTGTAAAAAGGTATCTTCTCGTTTATTGCTCCATGATGAGCTATAAAATTGCTGTCATACCTTTCCTTACATGTCCTAATCAATTTCCACATCATGTACTATGATAAATGTACGTAAAATAGTGTAGAGCGCTTAATTGACCGAATTTTAAGTTGGATTTTAGGTGAAAATGCCTAACCAAAGCTATATTTGAATTATATCATTAATATATTAACGTAAGGCAAATAAGTATTTAAAAACACGAAAATGCGAAAGGAAAATATAATTTCACCAGTTTTTGTTTTAACGCGATTTGAGTTAAAAGGATCTTTAGGGTTACTAATTTATTATTCAAATGTGAACCTCTGCATTGTTATGTATCACCAAGAAAAATGACTTGATTACATATCAACTTATAAATATTTTAGTAAAAGTCTGTGAAAATTAGTCCCAAAATTTTGTAAGATTTTTTTGAGACAACTTGATCAGGCAATAAATATCCCTTTTTATTGCTACCCAAGGAGCTATCACGTTCCCTATTATCCAAACAAAAAATGTATATATGTCTTTATATTTTATATCAATTATTGATGTAATCCAATATTTGTCATTTGGTTCAGCTGTATTTACATTAGTGCTGAAGGTACTATTTATAATAAGCTGTCCAATATACTGTGTACTGCAAGAAAGAGTTTTATGATTATATTGTTATTTGGGAAAAGGTGTTATACTTTTTACAGATCAATTTTACGATAGTTTTAGTGTCTAACAAATTATTGTCTTTATGTAACAAAATAGGCTGTTATAAAAATCATGTCCCGAGTTTTTGGAATCGAACAAGGACGTTATTAAAAGTTTTTTAAATCTAAAATGGGAGCAATATTTGATAATACTAAACAAAATGTATAACCATTTTTATAACCGTTATAAAAATGTATAAGGCAAAATTTTACCCTGGCAACCTTTTTAGTGGCACGAGTCAGGTAACGGGTTCATTGTTTAAAAAAACACAAAAACGTTTCCTTCTAAACTATTTTATCTTATGCACAGGGTAAGGGTAAGTACACTAGTAAACATAAAGCCATGTGGGTTTCTGTAAATATTTATGTTTCAAATGGTATCAGTGCAACTTAGATTTGAAGTGAGCAGGACTAAAATAAATTCCTCTACAAATGTCTCTTCTAATTAAACAAAAACCCAGTGAAATCTTTAATAACGATTTAATTATAAAAAATCAGAGGCCAATTTAAAAGTCTTTACTCCATTTTACAATTAATATTTCAATGCTAAAGTGCACAAAAACGTTACAAATTTAAATCAAATATAATTGTTATATTTGATGCGTTTAAGTATTAAGAAATATCTTTTACGAATTAGTTTTAAAAAATTAATGAAGGTTGTTCAACCATAAAAATGTGCAATCAATCACATTAGTTCTATTTAAAACTTCAGCTGGTCTTGTAAAAGTTATGTGAAGGGATCATAAAAAAATACTTCCTTTGCAAAATATATATGTAAATGAAAGTGAAATAGCAAAAGATATACGCAAACTAGATAATCATCATGGCGAAAGAGTTACGCAACCAAAAGGACATTTCTTTTGAACTTGAGATTGAAATAAATTTTGATTCAGACGAACACATCAGTAGTGAAAACCTTAATTCATTTCAAGCAGCAGCAAACAATACAATCTACTCAAATATCAACCATGTCAACACTAAAAACACCTCGGATACTGTCACACATTCTAACAAGTTACGTAATACTCATAATGGAAATTGTTCGATTGTAACGCAAGGAGGCTTACGACTGTACCAGTGCCAAGTTTGCTTAAGAAAGTTCAAAGATAGAAAGACTATAAAATATCATGAGTATTGTGGGTTAAAAAATGAAGATAAGCCCTTCAATTGTGTATTTTGTGAGAAATCGTTTATTCTAAAACGTCAATACTATAACCATTTGCGAATGCATATTAAAGAAAGAGCTTATCAATGTCAAGTATGTAGCCTAGATTATACACAAAAATTCTATTTAATTAACCATTTGAAATCTCATCATCCTGACCATCAAATATATTCGTGTCATCGATGCAATAGACAATTTCTTATAATAGGTCATCTTATGAAACATCTTCGTTCTCATATTTCACAGGATTCTAAAAAAAGTTCTAAAGAAGCGAATCTTACGATTTATAACGACGACTCACAGTTTTTGTGCTCCAGTTGTGGTAAACAATTTGCAACTATACGT
Source organism: Entomobrya nicoleti (assembly GCA_034695465.1). NCBI lineage: Eukaryota > Metazoa > Arthropoda > Collembola > Entomobryomorpha > Entomobryidae > Entomobrya > Entomobrya nicoleti. The sequence continues at coordinate 6,482 of JAQFZG010003996.1, read as the reverse complement.
ATGTTACAGCTACACAATTATCGACACAAAAACGATTTCGAAATTGAAATGACTGCGAGTGGGTTACCTGAGACTACTCGTTTTCCATGCAACAACTGTTCCAAAACTTTTAGTATTAAAAATAATATGTATCGTCATACAGCTTCTGTACATACCACGGAACGTCATTTTAAATGTACCCATTGTTTAAAATCATTTAAACGTAAGGATAATTTTGACAGACACTTTAGGACTAGGCACGGAAACAAAGTGAGATCAACCCTGAATATTTGATCTTCCTAATATTCATTTATTTGCCATGTAGTTGTAATTAGTGGTTAGCATTTAGCAATATAATCAATACATGTTTATGTTTAAAAAAAATGATAGTTAAATTTTTGATCTTAGAATAACCCTTTTTGTTTATTGATATTCTGAAGTGATAAGTCTAAAAATAAATTTACTCAGTCGAAAAGGTGTAGTTGGTGTGTTGATGTGTAACTCTTTTAAATGTTAAATATATATATTGGTATGTGAAAAGTAAATAAATATCCTGAATGCCTACAAAATTTGTCTAAACTTAAACAAAAACAATTATTTTTCTTCATTTCTAGTTTACACTTTGAACATATGACTTATTTATATATGCTTACAGTTTTTATGTCATCTCATTAACTACTGCTTTTAATTGTTATTAAAATTACCAAGAAATGAATATTCAACCAACGCATATACAAGAATGACATATGCAAGCATTTAGCTTCCCTATAAACCATATAAAACAAATTCAGAATATTAGAAGAGTTAATGTTTGAAAAGGTATTCCCCATAAAATTAAAAAAAATCCCCCTCCCATATAAATAAATCCATGTCTTAACCCATATTTTCAGGCTTACATTTAAATACGAAATTTGAATAAATTCATTTTTATGATATCTCCAACAATCAAATTACAAAAAAATATGCGTACGTCGTGTAATAAATATTTAAAACTTATACTTATAAACAGGACAGCGTATCCTTACTAAGCAGGATTCCAAATACTCCATCATATGTATATAATCAGTTTGATAACTGTGACCAATACCTAAGGTAAATTAACATTGAGATTCTTACCATTACGTTTACCATTATTTGTGTGTATTATTAGTTCTGTGAATTAGGACGCAACACTTGTATTACTAATGCTACGTCTAATGTGAATGTATGTATTATGCAATGCATGGAAAAGAGAATTTTGGGAGCCACTATTTTATATCGTTTTATGTTCTTAATATATCACCAGTTTTCACTTTTATATAAGCAAACCTAAGTTTATAATTGGTCTAGGTTTTGTAGGTGCCAAAGAATGATGCATGTTCTTGGGAATGATACAAGATACATATAACATTGAGCATAGCGAACCAAAATTTATTTTCAAAACTGGACACGACTTTTTCCCCCTTTGAAACCACTTATTTCTTTTCAAATCCCATCTTCCATTTATCTTCTTGCGTACCTCACTGGAAATGGTGTAAACTTCCGGAAGTCTCCCAAAAACAATTTTTTTTAGACAAATACCAAAAGCCGCTCCCCAACGCAACTTGAAATCATGAAAGTTATCTTTGTGTAGTCACAACAATGCCCTATTTGTAAAACAAGCAGAATATTTTTTTTACAGATTTTAAATAAAAATAATCGTTTAAGTTGAGCATTTTACTTTCGAAAAGAATCTTACTCTCCAAATTCCAAAATGCTATTTCGAAAACAGCTCCCTTCCACAACATATTCCAATGACATAAGAATACAACAGCCAGCAAGCAAAGGAACCCAAGTGACAAACGGAACTAGTGCAATTACCACTTTGGTCAAAACTTCTGTGAAACTCCAAGTGGGCTTTTGGTAGTATCCAGGCTTACCAAATTCCGGGCTCATCCAATATCCGGAAGTAAGACAATATGCGCCCGTGCCTCTGCGAGCCCGTAATCTTGATTTTTAAGCTCTTACTTCTCTATTGTTTTTTGACATTGACATAATGGTAAAAAGATAAGGCAATGCAAAGAACCTTTTTATGCTCTCTAACCTGCCATATACCATTTCAACATATTATGCAAAGAAATTACACTAGTGGAAATGTGGAAATTCTAGCTTATTTAGACTCAGTCAGTAATAGTCAGTATAGCCATTAAGTTAGATTGAAATTATTATGCACTTGTAAATAAATTTATATGACCATTGTACTAAAGTTAATTTAAAAAAGACAAAATAAATGTTTTGTACAAATGTATGTATATTGTGTTGGTTCTCGGCGAGAACTGTCTCACTTTACCTTTTCTTATCTCATAATCTTTTTTAATCTTTTTGTTCCCCAAAACAAACCCTTGGCTCATACGGTTCCAGTCGTATACGGACCCGCAATCCAATATCCGATATAAGCAGGGAAACAAGGATTACTAAGTATATCCAGACAAATCCCAACTTAGCACAGTATTGCTGAACATGTTAACATATAAATTATAAATCGAATAAACCAGTCGCCGTTTTTAGTTGACTCTGGTCTCGAATTTTTCGAATTGGTTCTCTCAAGCTGAATGAAACGATTAAAGAGTTGGACAGCACCTACACAATCTAAGCTACTCACATATTCATGGATAAGGGTCAACATCAAAATGGTGAAGAATGCAATGTTGTGTGATGTGACCATAAGGGCGGCACCTTGACTAACTCTCAAAGCTTGAATCATACAAAAAACCCAGTAAAATTTCGCAAAACCAAATTAAAAGACTAAAGTGTTCCGTTTCTTTTGAGTCTTTATTTAAAGTTGATTTAAGGACTCGTTCCATTCAAATGGAAGTCCGCCACCCCAATCAGAAATCCGTAGAAGAAAATTAACGTCTTTAAGTATGCCACCGTTTCCAAGGAGTTACATGGTTGAGCTTGAGCAAAAGTTGGCTATTACAAATATAAAGTCTGAAGTGATAAGGAGAGAAATTGAAGAGTGTGTCTGAAAGAATATTCGGTGATATACTAAATGTGGTCTTCTTTGGAATGCAAAAATCCCCCAACTCGATTTAAATAAAAATTAAGCATTTTTTGCTTAATGGACTAATTAAGAAACATGATTTTTGACTTTATATGGTCGCATAAGTCCGAAATAAATGGAAATAAACTTATATATATTCTAGTATTTTGCTATTAGCCATGGTTGGATTTTTCGAAAGTGACATGTGGCTGACCTTATTCTGCTGCCGTATACATTTTTGTACAAGAGACAAATATTATAATTAGATATTTTCAGAATTCATTTGAACTTTTTATTGCAAATTTGCTTGCATGGATTCCATATATAATTCGGGGAGCTTTATTTTAACCAATATTCTCACTCATACCTGAGGAATAATTTAAATCCATTATTTTGTCTCCTAAAAAAGTCAAACTTTCGAAGCTAACATGGCAGCACGTGCTTGTATACATAACTGCTTAACCTCTTATCTTAGTAATAAAATGATAATTGTCTTGGTCAACCAGTTATCTCTTAATTTACTAAAGTGAAACCTCTCTACACGCAACCAAATTCCAATTAATTCAAATCATATACCTTGTATTTCTTTAGTCATGCTTGAGTCAATTGAATATGCTCCATAAATCTAACTCCCATTGTAATATGAACGTAGACCAATTTAATACAGCATAGTCCAGTGGTTAATTAAATACGACTTAATCTTTTTTGACATCAGTTACTTTAAAATAATCTATTATATTTCAGCATACAGTTAGTGGGATTTGGTTTAGAGTGGGAGTTTATTTCAAATTTTTGCATTTGTACTCAGGTAGCCTTTGTCCAGATATAGCATTTTGCCAAGTAGGGGCTTCCTAGGAGAAAGGATTATCTCAATATTTTGAAAAAAAACATCAATATATAAAATACTTTTGAGATAAATTATAGATTGATGTTATAAACATTTGATTCTAATTTAGATAGCATATTTGTATCTAAATTGTGACATGAGCTAATCTAATATGATTTATCTAATATTATAATCTTAATTATATCTAATTTGACCAATTATTTTTATTATTAAACAAACAGTACGAGTGTCAACTAGATGGCGGTCAAAGTATTATTGAATTCGACCAACCTATGCAAATCACTAGGATGGAAAGTGGTGTTAAAATTTTTAAAGAGATATAAAATCATAAGTTTACATCAGAAGCATAGCAACCACTATAACCGAGCATTAGATAAAAAAGTTGAATAGTATCTTGCATATAATTGATGTCATAAATTTAATCTGTCTACTTATTCAACATGCCACCATTTTGATGGCGCGTGTTGATAGTGTAAGACAGTTGGTACGACGCTTTTTTCTGAAATGCTAAACTTCTGAAAACCTAATGCTTAGTTTTATTATCAGCATTTAATTACATTAAAGCATCCTAGACTCCATCTAGAGCTTATTAAACAAAAAATTGATTATTTTTATAACATTTTTAAAACAGTTATTGATATCATAAGTATAACATTGAGGTATGTAATTGTACAAGTGTGCCAAATTTGTGGGTTGATTTTATAATTAAAACCTGTTTTATTTTAGAATTTATTAATTTTATTTAAATTTTGAGAACCAGAAACCTAAAATTTCATAATTGACAAGTACAAATTAAACTAAAGAATGTCTTTGTTCTGTTCTCAAGTATATTCGTATAAGTATACAGATGGTTTACAGATATTACAGAGACGTTACAGAAAGAACAGTAACTCATTTTTCATTAGATAAAAATTAATAAACAAATTTAATTCATTGGAAATTTGGTGAAAACTTGTTTTTGAACCTTTTGGAGTTCAAACAGGAAAGGGGTTCGTTGTAAAACAAATAGAATATACCTATTATGCTTTTCTCATCAATTTGATGACGCACGAGACTCTACACCGAATGGTAAACTTAACTTGGTAACTTTTAATTTTGCAAGTTTATTTAGATTTTGATTTAAAATTGCCCATAATAAGGCATTAATCACAACCAATAAATTATAAACTTAAACAAGCAATTTTATTGCCGCCCCCCAAACAAACAAAGTCAGGTTGTTTATTACCAAAACTTTACAGAAAGTTACTTCAATTAAATCCAATTGTTGGTAACAGCAAAGATTTACTACTTGAATTGACAACATTATTAGTCTTTGTACCTTAAACGCAATAAAAAGGACCCGGAACATTTTCGTTTCTTTGAATCTCTACAGTCCACTTAATATACATAGCTTTCTTTAACTGTTAACCAGTTACTGTATTTTTATCTGAAGAATCCACGTCATTACACGTTTTTGGTTTGAAAGGTGTAAATGGCGTTTCTGATTTAATATTATTAGACTGGGGAGCATTGCACTGAATACATAAAGACTCAGATGGTAGCATAAACCAACGAAGTTTTTCTATATTGACTGGCTTTTTAAATGAGCTGAAAAGTAATGACTCATAGTTTTTCATTGAAACCAACGAAGACAAGTCTTTTTTCTCCAAAATCGAAGACATGACATGTTCGGCTTCCTTCAAATGGTTTACGGGTTCAAATGGTTTTGATGTCGCAGCATTACCTACCTTATTTTGGTAATCTGATCTTGTAAACATCTCATCAAACAAAGAGAGTGATTTGACAGTTGGCTGAAACAAACCAAATGAAAAATAATTTTAAAACAGAACAGCTCTACTTTAAACCCCTTCTTATTTTCACCGTTTATTTTAGTTAATACCTGAAAATTCCCTTTAAAAACGAACGATCCAGTTTTTTCATCAATCTTGTAAAGTGGGAGCATTTTCCATCCATGTTTAGCAACCAGTTTTACTGCCTCAATCACAAATTCGATTTCCACCTCAGGAGAATGATAGTTGAAAGAAATGCTCACGAATCCAGGTTCCAATATATTTCCCAATTTGTTTTCATTTTTTAAGATTGTATACAAACTCGAAAGTTTATCGTCGATTCCTAGTAAATATTGTAGATGCGATTCTTCCGAAAAGCTTCCCCATTCACACTGAATTCCGAACAGGTCGTTGAACAGGGCCACCACAAAGTTATGATGAAGAAAATAGCCCGACTCCACATGTTCGATTAAAAAGGAAATGCAGGGCAAGTGTATGTTGTCATTTGAGCCCAGAATATGTATTTCAGGGAGTTTAGCCCAGTCATCTAGCATTCGACTTTTAAAAAAATTAGAACGAAAAGATTTGTGCAAGTAGTTATAGTTTAAAACGATAATATGTGTTCAGTTCCGTTAGACGTACCGACATAATTGTTGTTCCAATTCGATTATATTTCGAATTCCAGTTTTGTTCCTTTCCCGAAATTCTAATCCAAGTCTTATAGATCCCACAATGTAAGGAGTATCCTCTTCCTCGCTATCAAATAAGCTGTCAACATTTTGATGTCCCGGTCTTGCACATGGAACTGCCTTTTTTATAACACGTTTTTTCACAACCAGTACACCTGAATAATTACCATATATTTAATACAACAGCAACTCAATTT
>JAQFZG010003995.1:0-12554 GCA_034695465.1 Entomobrya nicoleti | reverse complement strand
CAACAGAGCATATACTCGCACAAGTCATAATATAGCCAGCGGCTATAATTTATCATTCCTTAAACAGGACTTTACTATTTTACTATGTATGGCCACTAGTCACTAACTGAATTTGAAACTTTTTAACTTGTGATAATCGAAACGTGTAGGTAGGCAATCATAATTACAATCATTTTTCAATGCTGCAGTGCACACTCTCCGTGTAGAGCACAGTGAGATCACTTGTCTGAGGTCTGCTCATGGAAAAATCAACAATGTGAACTTTTTCATTAAGTTATCAACAATAAACATGTCAGCCAATACGACGGAGAGGATATTTAGAATTTATCAAAATTATCTCTCAAAATGCTCAACTGAACACAAACAGTTGATGACAGTGACAGTGTAATTATGGTCATAAAACATAAAAAGTGAGAAACTGGTCACTTTGGAAAAAAAATACATCCACGTTCTCTAACGTATCATATTATTATATTAGTCGTAATCATGACATGACAACCTGTTGACAAAAATAATGATTATCAAAACATGGCGTTACATTGTTCTATTAAGTACAATCGCTAGAGGAAAGGAAACTATAAAAACAATAGTTTTTTTGGTTTTAGATATATTTTGTTTTTCTAAAATGATCTGTTAAAGAGTCAAGGGAAAAATAATTCATACACGAACATCTCTCCAAATAAAGTTTGAATGCAAGCCATATCTAATTATTTTTGAAAGATTATGTCCAAAAACACCTAATTCGGTTGGGCATTTAATAAGCGCCTGTCAAATTTATTGTGATTCCGCCCACGAGCAGGGAGCGCAGTACAATTATGATTATCGCTATCAAAATGCACAATCTTTGTTGTTGACCATGTTACTCTGGCAAAGTTGCAATATTTGTTGCAGAATTTTAGAATAGAAAGGAAAATACTGTAAAGTGAAGCAGAGGGCATGAAAATTGCCATAAATTTGGAACTACTGCATGTTAATGTTGGAGTTGCCTTACCACATGGGAAAATTGATAAAAGATGCAATTTACTCTGATTTTTTTCTTTTCTTTTTTAAATTCTTGGCAACACTTTTAAATTATTTTGACAAGCTAACAATATGTAAAATGTGCTATCTTAACAGTGAAGTTTTCATTGTAAATTATTTTCTGGATAAATAATTTAATGGTGTACAGTGCACAATATCATTGTACCAAATGTTATGGAAATGATTAATGATCAATGTATGATGATGATAAAACAAGACCAAAGTATGTATCTAAAATAAAGTTGTCGTGTGCCGGTGCCCAAACAAACCTAGTAATATTGTTTAAAAAAAATTCATTGCATTGTGTAGCAGTTGTCGACGCCACATATTAAAAAAAATCTATAAAACTGAAACACAGTAGAGACACGCAATCAAGCAGCAAGGACCAAGTTGGGTAAAAAATAATCAAGGAAAAATGTTGTTTGACTGGTATGTCGGATTAAAAACGATAATCACCATTGACACTGTTACGCATAAATAAACACATATAAAGTCATCCTCAGCAAACAAACAGTGATATCAAGGTAACAAGTTAAGTTTCAGAGTAAAATCAAGTTTATAATTTGTTAAATCAAGCCAAAAAAATCTTATTGCACCACCGTGAGCTATCATCATCGTCGTGAGTTGTAAAAAAAGCAACTCTACTCCTCCGACAATTCCTTCCCTTCACCCTCCTCACCCACCATTTCTACATGTAGAGATGCAACGCAACCCAATAATAGCAAATGTACACATTGCAGGTGGACAGGTAAGCCAGGTTTATTCACTTTTCCACCCACTAAAACAAATGCTGCTGCTCAAAATGCTTAGGAAATGCCTGAAAGTACAACTAAAGGACTAGAGACACAAATAACAAGTTGTTGCCCAAATGTATATTGCATGACTAAACCAATAATCCCATTGCCATTTTCGGAGATGCGGACGTAATTACCAAAAAAAAATGTTCGAAAAAAGATCTCAAATGATAATATGTTTGAAGGTAGTGTCAATAAAGACGGTGTACAGTAACGAGTCAACATGTAGAGAATCGCACGTGTCACGTCAATTTCTTGTAATTCTGTCATTATGTAAACAAAAACAATACACCTACACGGCTTATTAATAAGGACAAGAGAAAAGATAAGTATATTTTTTACTTTTTTTCTGGTTCATCCAATATTTGATCTGCATTGTCAAATGTAATGTACAAATTTCACAAGCATAATATTTCAAAATGCATTGTTTATTTTAATAGTGTCAATTGGAGTGGAAAACTAGCTCATTTTTTCGATTTCTCGAGTGTTCTAATAATTGTTTTTAAAAACATAATAATTGGCTGACATCGACAGCTTGCTCAGGATCCCATGTCTTAATATTCAACTCCTCAAAAAATGCCAGAAGTCAACAAACCTTTGAAATACCGACCGAGGGACTTTTTTTTCGAAAACTTTGGAATCGAACAAAAACATTTACAATTACAAGCCAGTATAATTACAGTGCTGTGAATATAAGTGTAATCACGCTTGTTAAATTGTCGTAAAAATATAAACCAAGCAATAATTACAGGTCTGTTGTCAGCACATTTAATTGCGAACACTAGAAAAACATTTTCTCCGAGTAAGTTGGATGCATGATCCTCGTCGACCCCTGTTCTTTGGGATCACGTGTTGTCATGTCGTAAAAGGGGTAACATGGCACAACATCTTTCTCAGGTCACAGTTCACAAACAATAAAATCTAGAGTCAGGCGCCACAAACCAGATTAGTTTTTTCTCATAACACCGTGTTCATATTCACACTTTTCACACTGTGAGTGTGAGCATTTCTAATTTCTGAGCCTAGAATTACAGAGAAATAAAATTTTGAACGGTTTTCGAAGTTAAACATTTGGAAGCAGAAAGGCAGAGGCGCAAAAAAAGAAGTTATTTACGAATGTACGTGCAACTTTTTAATGTAAAACGAAAAGACTACTTTTGTAACTGTGTAGAACAAAGAAATACGTTAGAAATGACTTGTATGTCTTTTTTTTGTATCCTGTAATCAACTTTGGGTAATTTTCTGTCATTATCTCATTTCTTTTCCGGTATAATCTTCAAGTTCATTGCTTCTTTTACTTGTGCTGACAAAATACAATAAAGCTGCACTGCTTTTAACTTACTGCTTTTAACTTTTAAAGATTTAGGATACATGGAAGAATGCATACACATTATAATTATTCTCACAGAGAGATCAGCTATACATTGCAATAGTTGGAGAATGGACACATAGTGACTCCAACAGGACAAGTCAAAGTCAAGAATATTTTCCATGCCACGCCAGAGTAACATTCCATTTCACTCAAAAGATCAAGACTGCATGATCATCTATTTATGAAAATCTGCCTGAAAGAAAAAAAGGGCCGAGACCTCAACAGAGGACAAAAATTACGATTGTCGGTTGTCCGTACGGTCCAATGATGCACTGGTATTCCCCGACAGTCACACATCATGAAGCCATTGAATTGCATCATGAATTTGACATGATACACATTTTTATAGGAAATTAAACTTTTGTATGATTCATTTTATAACATTACATAACGTCATTTCCTCGATCCAATTCACCTCTTTTTACTGCAAAACCCCAAAAGTATTTTTAAAGTCTTCTGATTTATGATTCCGATTTTAATGCATTTATGAAATATGTTGCAGTTTTTCATTCCTGTGTATCCAATTTTAGATATAGCATAGTAATCTAGACATGAGAACGTCTAGGCAAGTATAAAAGCGCATTTTTGATGCTTCACTACTCAAGTTACACTTTAATATAACAATTGCTTGCTTTATAAGCCCTGAACTTGATCAGATTTTTTTCTTTTTAATACAACAAAACGTATAGTAGCATCAGCATCAACATTATATCCATATACCACCGGCCAGGCCACCGCTGCATTATTACAACTATGCAGATTGCACAAAAGTAAAAAATATATATAACATCACCACCACCAGACAACTTATAACAGCTACCATAATAATAACCACATCCTACAAATAATACCCTACTACTAGTGCATCAATGCATTGTACTTTTTTTTAAACATTATTACAACGTCAAAAATTTATTTTGCTTCTCGTGGTATCATTCGGTTCGGTTGGTTGGTGTTACTACAGGATACCGCTATCATCACTAATCTGATACTTGTTTAACCCAGAAAAGTAATGTTACAGACAGAACAGAAACATAACGCTACTTTTTTGTGCACATTTTTTTACAACAAAGTTGAGTACAACATAAAAAAATGTTCACTGCTTCTGTTTTCTGATTTTCAATCTCCTTCCCGTTGCTATATACCAATATACCATCATATCATAGTATCCTCATCATCATCCATTTTACCATAAAATCATTGTACTCTTTCCATGGCATGGCAGAGCGTAGCTAGGTAACAATACAAAATTACTACCTGTTATTATTATTTAGATATTTATAAAAGTCATTTTTCTCAACGCCCCAAAATAAAAAAAATAGATTTACTACGGTTGCCTCCTTGTCCTCTCTCATCTTCTGTTATGTTGATTCTGTGAAACGAAAATCAAATTTCAAACTGATGCCTAAAAATTTCTGATGCTGTGTGCCATTTTACTACTCATTTCTTTGTTCTTTATAGCTGGTTTTGAAAGATGCAGATTAGATGAGAAATGAGTTTCGTGAAAAGAAATCAAGAACGGAACAAAGGGAAAAAGTCGAGTCAACTCAACCCATGCCCTGCCATGCCAAGACAACTAATCGAATGACTGAGCGAATACAACGCACGTCGCGTCGTCTTCGTCTTGCTGCTGTAAGCAAAGCAATCAAAAAAGATCAAAGAAACACTGTGACTGCGACTGCACTACTCTTTTTTTCTTCGGTTCTTTCACTATTTCCCATTCATTTCACTCCTCCTCCTTCACTTCATCTCACAAAAATCAGCAGGCAAAAAGGCACATGATGAACAATGCCAAGCCTTTCTGTCTATTCTGCTGGTTATTGTTCAAAATATTAATAAAAAAAAGTTCGTGAAGGTGCCTTTGTTGCGTTGCAACTCTTAAATTGAATGAGCTTTTTTTGCCAATAATCATAATGAAATGGCAATAAAAATGAAAAAGTAGAAAGAACTCTTTTATAAGCATGACCATTATGCAGAAAAAAATGTATTTTTTCTTATCGTATCATCCAAAATAACAACTTACGACTTTTTACGGTTACTCTGATTGGTGATCTCTATCTCCCTCCCAACAACAGACTTGTGCTGTGTATTATTGTATGCCTCTGTGTAAATTGTTTAATACAAACGGAACAAAGTTTAAACAATGTTTTTAGTAAAAATCATAACCAAACAATTGTATACTTATTAACAAGTACATTTCGGTCCTCCTCGTGTATCTGAGAGTGAGGTGATGCACGATTCCAATTTTTCTCTGTTATTCTAAGAAACTCCCACACTTTTTGCACTTCACTTGATTGTGTGTCAAACAACAACGATTCATTCAATTTATCATTTGGGATTTGCTGTAAAAAGTTTTAAATAATCTGCCAGTCACTCACGTCAGATCACACGCTCTGACTGTTTGGTTTTTACCGACAATTAGTAATGCACAAGGAGAAATTAAAGACTTAAGAAAAACAGAATTACTTGATAATGCGCAAGAATAAATTTAATATGACCATTATTTGAGGCCAATTTACACGGTTGTAAAGGTTGGGTGGGGTAAAATATCTTTGAATGTGCAGTGCAGATTGTGCACTCACATCACTCATCAAGTATACTCATATGTACATATACTTATTTTTCACTTTTACAAAAACTCAACATGCGTGCAAACTCAACGCAAGACCAAATATTAGATAAACCATTTTCAACTTTAAGATGTGAAAAGGTTCATCCAAAGTATATTATTGAAATATTTAAGTACATATATAATGTGCAAAAGTATATGTTTTATATATAAATAGTATGTTCGTAAGGAATTTTACACAAGTAAAAAATGGTCAGTGTTTTTCTGCTACAACTCTCAAATTACTTGACCATAATAACGATGACGTTGATTATCCAATGTAACAAGAGCAACATACTGCTTACAATTGAGCCTACACTATACTGCAATCATAACCATGTATTTTACCTAATGACTTCTTCTTCGCAGTAGCAGTCATTTTGCTTCTGCTTTGATTACTTTTGTCTTCTTTAGCGCAAATAACCTTTAAAACTGTATAAAAACTAGATATATAAAGTAATATCTCACCCAAACATTACATATGTATATAAGTAATACACATTATTATATCATATCTGCATTGGTTGGTGGTGTTAAGTTGGTGAAGTAAAAAAACGCTAATGAGCAAAGTGAGAAAAAAGTCATAGAAAACCAATAATTCTTTGAAATCCTCTTTCATCTTTACTCTTTGTCTGCTTCATCATCATCATGCTTACATACTTATCGCCATCACCCTATGATGTATATTTCATGTCATGTGTAATAGATACATGTGCATATTTACCATGCACATATCATGCATCATTCTCACAATATCCATGCGAGAAAAGCAGATCATCACTTTATCATCACGTCGCTCGTGTGCTTATATGCTTATTTTTGACTTTAGTGCCCGCTGAACGTTGATTATACGGTGATCTACTACTGCATAAGTACACATCATGAACGATGAGTCTAAGTGCTCACATTATTAGCGAAAAAAACATATGTAGCAATAATCTCGTTGTCTAGAAAGAAAGCGTTCATCTTACTTACCATCATCACCAGGGCACGAAGATGATGATGGTGGTGAACATGTCTAACAAAATGGAACTACAAACTAAGAGGCTCGACCAACCGGAGAACCTGCTTAGCCGAGAATGATTGCTTCAAAAATTAGTACTTTCCTCATCTATCATCCGCATCATCCACTTATTCTCTACTACACTATGCATATGTTACACTTTTCTACATTCCATGCCATTTTGTTTTTGACGGTGCCTACTTAATATTAAGCAAGTGTGTGATGTGATGATGATGACTGAACCACTACTCTTCGCAAGAAATTCAGAATCCAATACATGTACTTGAGCAAACACAGTATACTTAATATTACATGATGAGATTATGAATAGGATGCTACCTACTCAGCGAAACAATTTGCTCTGCTTCCTTTTCAAACACAAAAAAAAACAATGGATAGAAACAAACAAACAAAAGTTTATAGAACGAAGATTCTAGACTAATAACAATAATAACGATACGCGATATGATGATGATTACAAGAAGGGAGTCATTAACGATAAATGAACATGAACATATGCATAAGTACATGAGTCCCAGGCACGAAGTCAACATTTGGTTACGTTGGAATACCAGTATTTCAAAATATTACAGAATAGTTTGATTATCTATCCAGCCAGATGATCAATGGTCAAAAAACTATTTTGTATCTTTCTGTAGAGATTCAGATTTGAAAATAATATGACAGTGCCAATGCCAACAACTAAAATGACATGGTTGTTGTCTGTTGTATCAAAAACAATTTTGCTTAACGATCAGAAAATAGATCATGCTCTTATGTTGTATTTTTGTTCATATTTACATTTCCAGGTGAGTAATGACTGAACAATTTAACACTGAAATAAAGTACATTCTATTCTATTCTAAATCAGTATTCCTTTCAGAATAAAGTTGGCTCAACCGATTTGCATGCGGCAAAGTAAATACAAGACTTTGCATTGGAACTTATATAAAACGACTCATCATAATAACTTGGATACCCGGTTCAACTATAAAAACAATATGTTAGCTGTCCGTAACGTGTTTTTACAACTAATTACTTCACATCTTAATGAGCAAGTACTAATTTCAACCAACCAGTTACGTTTAATTTATGTACAAAGTTTGTTTGTGCATTTTATTCCATTTGAGTTGAAATTGATTCCTTGATTACGAATTCTCTCACTTAGCTTCAATTTGACCTGAAAGAAATGCAAGTGGGACTATTCGTAAAACAGCGCAGTCAGAAGTAAAAGTTTAAAAAATTGCAATACATCATTTAACCTCGAGTTTTCTATTGATGGATGGGTTGGTAAACTACTTTAGCCTCATGCCATAATGCAATGCCTGACAACAAACAATCAAACAATTTTCATCCAAACAATCACACTGCTTCCGTTGAGACCTTTTAGCACTAAACATGTTCCACCTCCACCTCTGGACATAAAATTGCTACCGATTGCATTATAAAATCATTAGCCGCAATTTGCATCACGAAATGGAAAATTAAGCTAGCTCTCTCATCGTCAGTAATCACAGTGACTGACGCCATGGCATTGTGCATTATTCGTTCTTCCTCACGCCATCAAAACAACATTTCATAGTAATAAGGTTTTGTAAACAATTGGACAATTGTATTTGCGTTGCATTAGTCTAATTCTACAAATTTCATTTTCAAGTCGTCACTAGTCAGCTATGTAGGAATAAACATAAATAAAGCACAACTCAGTGCTTTATGTTTGTTTGCATTTTGTTTATACGTGATTGAAACTCAACGAAATGTTTTTTTAAATGACTCCAATCAGTGTATTTTTTGTAGCGTTGTTTATTGCTATTTTAAATAGAGAAATGATCAAAGAATCGTGTATAATGATAGTCCGTCGTCATTGACCATTAGAATCAATCAATTATTGTGTGGTCAGCAGTGGTGCCAATAATACACAATGATTTTCACTATAGATACCGATATCATTGGCGTTTTTTCCTTTGTCTACAATGTTTTATCACTTACTTCTGAACTCTTAGTAAAAAAAAAAGAAATTGTTTGATGAAATCAAATCAAAGCATGTATAAATACAAGAGTATAACATGGAAATAAAAAGATATTTCTGATATTGCAGTTTATTGTCTGTTTCGATGGTATCAGGTCGTGTCATATCATTTGATGCAATTTCCTATACAAATATTATTATTAGCTTTAGCACTATAATAGCAATATAACTGCTCGAGCAGGTCTCTCTATCGTGACCAGATTCTCAAATTCAAAGTTGTAAATGTGGTACCGAGTTTGGTTATATTGCTGTCCAATGAAAAGTATGTATGGCGCTGATTGCTGTGTCGATGGTGTGTTAAACGTGGTGGTGATGTGATGATGAAATCTAACACATGTAACACCGGTATCAACAACCTGAATGACATTAGTCATGTGAAAAGAACTGTATATTTTCTATATATTTATGCACATATAAAATGAATGAGTCACGCTTGGATAATAATGTCGAAAAAATTCGTTAAAAAAATTCAGACGTGCATTATAATAATATGAAAGCGAGCAAATACCTATTATGGCATCATGGCAAAGTATTTGGCGGCACGCAAAAACTCAATATTTTTTGCTGAGAGATTTTACACATGCCTCCTTATTTCATGACATGATGATTATTATAACAAAAAAGTGCAACAGGGAATAATAACAATAAAAAAAATTCTGCGACGATGTGTTTCCTGTGTTCGCTCAATTCCCTTGCAATTTAAAATAGGCCTTACTAACGACATGACAGTATCATCAGTGCAGTGCACTGGCTCCATTACATATTTTACGCGCATTTGCAAATAAATTCAATAAAATTTAGCTTCGAGCTGCGAAACGATTGACGCTGCGCTCTCGTCGTCGCTGTGAAAGAGGCTCAAAAGTATTATTAAGCATGAAATGAATATTCATATAAAATCGTGTGTTTTTATGCATAAAATATTTTTTTGCAAAATGTATGTCTCTTTCTGTGACTGAACTCTCTAGTGATTTACTTAATCCCTTGATTTACCTAATTTTTCTTGTTCTGATTATTTCTGATTTGATCAATTGAGGAAAAGGACTAATTTGTTAACACAAAAATACTGTTTCGTTGGCCGGTCACGTTCTCAAATAGGTAGGAGGAGAATAAATCTTAATAAATTTATACACTAAAATGCTACCACGTAAACGTTTCTGCTGCTGTTACATGATCGCCGTCATCATCACCACGACGAACGAAGCAGTAAAGCAAGGACCATTTCATTTACCGCTCATATAAACACACTCCTATAAATTTTGTAAAAAGTTGACATTTTCAATTTAAACGGTGCTCTCTTTCTAATGCAACGCTCTGAAAAGGCAAGTCAAGTCGCAAAAGTGACAGCAGCAGCAGTACTAACCAAAACGAGGAAAGGGAAAAATATATAAACTGTAACACGGCACGTTGTATCGAAATACTTTTTATTTTGTTGACAACCTATTCATTAAAAAATGCTCAAGAAAATGATGGTGTGTGCTATGGCTGATGAAATGGAGTGAGTTCAGTTGAGTTCAGTTCAGTAGAAAAATACGACGGTGATTATGAATATGATGATGACGGACTATGCACCATTTCTGGCATTTTAACAGACCATTTGCAGACACGGAGATAAATGTGCACTGCATTGTGTATGTTGTTTACTGTAATAATATACAGAAAGGAATGTTTAAAGTTTAAATGTCATTTTTCTCATTTCCCTAAATTCTACCTTCTGTCAAAAACAGCCCATTGTTGGGTGGCGCGACAGTAAATTGTTGACAGTTGATTAATTTCGTTCCACGTAAACGTTGCCTAAAACAAAGACGTGGGTTGCTTCATATAAGTCATAATGCATTGTATTGCTTATATCATATTTATCGCTCGTGTTTGGATTGGAATATTCTAGGAAGAGTGACAGTAGGAATAACTAACATAACAACTAAAGCCATCATATTTGAATATGAAAATTCGGGAATCTGCATGAATATGAATACTATTCCGCCGCGGTCCATAGCAATTACTTCCTTTGTACCTGTAAATCTACTTCGCCTTTACAAGTCATCATCATATTCATTGTTTGCCAGTTGTCAGATATTCATAAACTGGTACAATTGAAAATATGCTAAATTAAAGCGCTTTAAATGTCTGCACAGTTGTTTTGGCTTTGTGGAATTTCAGAAAACTGGGCTATTAGTTATATGTACCAACCAATACTGAGAAATAATGTGTGATTTCAACACTGCATTGATTTGTCATTGACATTCTTATTGCGGTGAGTAGTGAACAAAATTGTGTCATATTTTGACCACAAGATATCCGTGCGAGTATGAGTATCAATTTATGATGAAGATGTAGAAAACTATACTACGTTAATACTAAATACTTATTTATGAGTGGTTACCAAACATTGCGAAATGTACGAATAAAAAAGCATGCATTTATTTTACGGCATACATATTTTATCAACAAGTCGGTCAAAGCATTATCTTGTTAGTAAAGTGTTTGATCCAATTACAATGACAGTAATTTTCAGACTTACCAATTTCGGGTAATTGTTTATTTATCTTCCTCTTTTGATCCTGTTCTTTGTGCAAAAAATGGACTTCAGCGTGTCTATGAAACTTTAATTAACTGTCACACTATTCTTTCTGTTTTTCTTTATCAACTTATTCACAAACTGTCAAGTTGCCACTGGTTTCAAATATTAATACAAAGTTAAATGAGACACGATAGTTTAAACAGTAAAAAAATCACTTGCTTCTAGCCCAAACAAAATAATTTGTTCGCAAATTTTGCCCGCCGTGTGCGCCGCTGTGCAGTTTCCACTCTACAAAAATGATAATTAAAAAGTACGCGATTTTTTTCGTTTTTCTACTTCTTTCCTTAAACTTCACTTTGTCGTTTGACTACAAAAAGGGATACCGGGATTATAAATCAATTCACAATGACTTGTGATGATGATGACTCTTTCGTATGATTAATATTATTACTTATTACAGTTTATATATTTTACTCACTCTTTGCACAAATCTCTGAAAAGTGCAAATTACAATCGGAGGAGGAGTACGTAGATAGATACTAAAAAAATTCACAAAAATTTGACAGTTCTGAGGTTCTGACTATACTTCTAAAAATGAAAAAATCAACTGAGAAAAAAAACTTGTCTGTTTTGTGTAAAAGTATAAAAAAAATCACCTTTCCATCTAAAAAAGTGTACGTAATAAAATTGTTGTACTCTTCACTAATGCAACTATCGTGGCGAACTGACTCTCAGCTCTCAAGCTGACTTTCCTTCTCTCTCCTTTTTTCTCTCTCTCTCTTTCGACGTCTACTGCACCACACCGTTCAAAATATGTACTTTGCTTACTACGTCTCTTCTCTAACTTGACTTGAATAAAATTCCCTTCTCTCTGATTTGCTTACTACTCTGTGTGGTTGGTGTGTGAACTGAAGTTCAGAATATTTTCCAATGATATTTTGTGTATTTGTTTTTGTTGCTCCTGCTGCTGCACTACTATGGCATTGCTATCTTTTGTGGTTAACGACTCTCTGACTCTAACTCTCTGAGTAATACACGAGACAAAAATACAAGAGTACAGAGAAGTGAATCAGCTCAGAGAACTCACAACATATCTAACGGCAGCAACATCCCCATCACTATTATATATCTGTATACCATAATAATAATAATACCTTATACCTTCTTTTTTTCTCATCGTCATCATCAATGTAGAAAATAGTATGCAAAC
>JAQFZG010003994.1:0-12555 GCA_034695465.1 Entomobrya nicoleti | reverse complement strand
ATTGTTCTGGGATTGTTAAAAGGAATATTACCTGCTATGTTTGTGACATCAATACTCTTATTTTCCGCTTTTCAGATAGTGTTAACTTTGTTTCTAATTAATATCAGCTTTAGAGTTGTTCAGGAAGAGAGAAAACTCGTTCAAATTTTAGTGGATATTTCGAATAAAGGATCTAAGGTTCAACTTGAGGTACGAAATTTTTAGCTCAAATTGGTGCATAACATAATTGCTTATTGTTGTATCAAATTATGTTTATTTGTGTTTTTAGAAGGAAATGTTCAACTACTAAACTACTTGACAATCAAACCGTCAACGTACTGCCTTTGTAGAATTATTTATTTTAGGCGGGGCCTCCTTTTTGCTGTAATAAAAATATTGCATTTAATTTGGTTTTGGGAATAATTTGTTTACATAATTTGCTAATGTGGTTGACTTATAGATTGCAAGTGGCTGCACAACGTACGTCATTGCAATTCTTCAGTTAATAGAATTTCCGAACAATAGAGACTGACTATTTTGAGGCTGTACAAAGGATACTACTACCCATATTTTGGTGGAATTAAATGTACGCTGAAGTCAAACCTTTCGGTATACATAATGTGAAAAAATAATAATTAAAATTGGAATGCAATTAACTTTACGATTTGACGAGAGATTTTTAAAACGTCGCTGGATAAGAAAACCAAAAGAAATTAGTCATTACTGCTTGTAACATTTATCGTAGTTAGTACTGTTTTGCAAATTCAAAATACACAAATAGCAATTTTCGTCAAATTTAATAAAAAGAAAAAAAACATGTCATTTATGTTTTTGCTATCAAAACTGAACAAATATTTGTTTGTTCAATGCGTTAGATGGACAACTTTGCGAAATATTTTTACTCACATATTTAAGAAACATTATGTTTACTCTTCAAACTTACTAATTTATTGTCCTTCTGAATTAAATGCAGAAATGACGGTAGTCAATATGATTTGTTCAGGAATTACAAGAATTAAAATTATTATGCGGAGTCAATTTAAGTGGTTAATCCATAAAGTTAAAAACAATATATTTAATTATATCGATGGATTGGTAGGTGGTACTGAAATAAAAGCTCTATACTTACCCTTATATACAATTACATTTCGATTTTGAAATACGTTAATTAAATAAATCGTAGTTAAACTTATTTTGCAAAAAATACATAATTTGGGGAGACGTATTATTATTTTCTAATTTCTTGTTTAAGTTTCTATACAAATGCTACAGAAAATTGTATACATAAATAAAAACACAAAACACCATTCAACTAAATTCTGACATACTTAGTATTTTTTCCAAAGTTAAGGTCCATAACAACTGGCTCCTACATCACATTGCCCTGTTATTTATAAGCCATAAAGTTAAGTGGTTTAGGGGTTCTATTCTCTAGCGCAAATCCGCATCAACGTGATAACTTACGTAAACTCGGTGTAACGACAAGATAAGTATTTGATCGAACTTATATATCTTGCTATGGATGTAAAGCATGGTATGCAAGGCCAAGAAAGTAGATTGGTAATGACAATAATATGTAAGGAATGTTAAGTATGCCCTCTTCTGCACCCTAACATTCTGGCTTTAGTGCGACCAACTCATCAGCATATTAGTTTATTTCTTACAAAAGTGGGAGAAATTTTATTGTTTTTATAATGCACTGTTCGCTAGAGATGCTTACAAAAACAAAAAAATTGAATCAAAAGTCGTCGAAGGGAATCAGAACGCTTTTTCAGCGACAATTTTTCAAGGATGGTTATTTTACTCACAAGTAAGATCGCATATGCGCCGAAAACAAAGCTTGTCTTAACAAATTTGATTACAGCTCAGTCAGCAAGCCCAGTACAAAACGTGATTCATACAAGGTTTATGCATTACACGATATAGTTGACTTTAATATTAACAAGCATTTATGCTTTTAATTTACTTTCCAGTCAAATTACTATAGCTCCAACTGGCAGATGACAAAATGTGATAAATGTGACTCACAAATAGGATTTTTAAAAGCTTACTTTCAGTGCATTAAAAAATGTATAATTTTTTCTAATGAAATGCTAAAAGTTGTTTGGCTTTTGTAGCCTTTTTACATGGATTAAAAAATGGGATTGACGTCATCTTATTTTTCATCGGCCAATAAAGCTATCCATTAGGGTAAAATATTTGATTCTTACGTATATTTCAAACACATTTTATTACCACTTAACAAAAAAGCAGACTCAATTTATTAATTGCCAAATGCCAAATATTTTCTCGAAACACTAAAAGCTGACATTCGTAAGTCTGTATGCAGACAACCAATAACCGTTGCTGACATCATAATCGCAACTTTTGTCACTTTCAAAAAAAAAAACATATTCCGTTCCAAGTCGATGATCCGAAAAGTATCTATTTCCACCCAAAATATATATATTTATAACAAGAAAAATCTTAACTACGTTCAAAAACAGAGTAAGCCAAATTATCGAACCAAGGTATAATTAAATTTGGGAATATATTAGTTCAATTCATGTTGTTCACAAAGCCCAATCTTTCATCAGAAACCAGCAAATAAAATCGATCAAATTATAAATAAAGTTTAATATTTAGAGAAGTCTATTCGTGCTCATTTTGTATATTCACTTTTAAAAACTAAACTTAACATAAGTGATACCAACTTAAGTAAACATTTACGTAATTTTTGCTTACTTCGTATGCTTATTTTTACCAAATTTTGTAAGTTTTAAAACTTGATCGGTTTCAAACATAAACCTCCCTTCATTTTTTTGAGGCTTTAGGCAACATGTTTCATCTAAAAGTAAATTGGAGTAGACCTACTCTGAAATCATTGTATTCCTTGGAGTTGAGGATTTTGAACAAAATCACGTTCAATTCGTTTCCATTCACACTACTTGAAAGTAAAAACGGCACAATACAGATGGGAACAAAGCCTGGCTTCAAGTCAACATTGAAATGGATCTTGATGGCTCACATTCTACTTTATGCGACCAAGGGTGCATTTGTGGCCAAATCTCTTTCCAACATTACCAGAATCACTGGAATTGAATTGACAAGATTTGGTTCCTGGATGCTAAACCTTTGCTTAGGAGTTTTGGCATATACGTTTCCCTTGTACAAAAGTGATGAGCTAACTGCAGCCGTTAATAGTTTGATAAACATCGAATCGGTAAGAAATTCTAAAGGAATATTCTTCCTGGTTTTAAAAAGCATGCTTGTTTCGAACATCATGCCAATTCTTTACACTACAAAGGCGTTATTTGCCACTAGTGACCCAATAACTGCATATTTGAAACAAAGCATTGAACACTTTTCAATTACTCAGAAAATACTAATCATCATTTTCAATTGTTTCGACATTTGGAACTACTGTTATCGTTGCAGTCTTACCGTTTTCTTAGTATACGCGATCATGCTACCAAGTTATTCTGCAACGAAGCTTTTGGTAAGCAAAATTTATAATAGTCAAGCAAATTACAAAATTTCATTTCTTAAGCTTCAACAATCAATTTCAGAATATCAACAAATTGTGATATATGCAGAAATGGTTAATAGTTGCTTTCGTAGCAGCGTTGCTCTACCTTATAAAATAACTGTGGTTATATATGGTATTCTGTTAGGAACTGCTGTCTTGGATAGAGACTTGGAGACAACAAACTTAGTTGCATTTGGCGTGGCACTTATCACGTTAGTTATATTGTATTCATTTCTAAAAGCTGTATATTCTATTCCAGGAAGGGTAAATGCAGTAAGTAGAAGAATAAAAGTTGGTTGGACAACTATGCTGGCAAAACGAGTAAAAAGTGCAGGTGGTTCGACAAAAGTGTTGCGTGCTCTAAAACGTGATGTGAGAGCAATACGGGATATTCGATTTTATTTTGGAGAACTTAACTATTATGAAAATAATACATGCGTCAATATTTTAAAATTCATGATAGACTCTACAGTAAGCTTATTGCTAATGCGATAAAGTCTTGAAATATTTACTATGATTTGGCTTAAGTGAAAAGCAACTTAACTTCTTAACTAATGTTATAGTGAAATATGGACTAGTTATAAAATAATCAACGTGGTCTACTTGCTCGATTGGATAAGCAAAGATAATGTTTAGGTTTATGTTAAGTCAATACATTTGAATGATTAATACAACAGATTGCATTTTTGCAATACTTAACACTAATGAAAAGGTGTGGTTTATACTGCTCTGCTTTGTTTTAGATAACATTAAGTATAGCTACTTAAGAAATCTTGTTGAAGATATATAATAACTAATAAGATATAAATGAGTTGTTTTATGTGTACATCCGGCACAATTTGTTCTGAAATATAATGCGTAGTGTCTCTAGATAGTTAAGAATATAAATTTTTCTAAAATTTCTCTCTCTTTTGGTACCCTTTATTGCCATGTAGTGGATTTTTTAATTATTTATTTTTGTTTCGTTACTCCATTTAATTGAAACTTAAATTTACGCTTGGACAGTGAAAAAGATAAGGTAAGGGATTGTTACCAACTGAACATAAATTGGAAAATAAATAAATTAACACAAGACGATTTGGCAGAGCTTGACCACTTTGGCCAAGTCAAAGATATATTGTGTACAACGCACACTATCTATTCTTGACTTGGCTACTTGGCTGAGACGAATTTTGTGTTGATCGGATAAGCTGTCTCTCATCGTGGTATTGGGATCCAGAAACAAGGTAGATGAGTAGGTAGGGTTTCACTGTCGTGAAAAAATGGAAAGGGGGAATTAGATTGGTGATGTGATTATGTGTGTTCTTCTCGGCATAATATAGAGCGCAGATTATGTAAACACAGTCTAGTTTTAATACTACATATTGATAACTATTTGTAATTTTTCTAGATGTACCATGGAAACGGCAGTGCACTTAAAAAAAACTTTGAACATTTTAGATACTTTAAGCAAGCACAAGCAAATACATTTGATTAGCAATTAAAATCCTTTTAAATTAATTTTAAAGTATGACACATTGTGGTAGACGTTTGTGTTTTTACAAGTTTTCTAAAAGTTGTAGACGTTAATTTATACAGTTAACTTATCCATTTTATACAATATAAGAGTGTTATACTTTACTTTTATTTTTGGGTCAAATAGTTAATAATACTATTGCATTCTTACCTGGGTAAAACTAATTAAACTCAAAAGTAATTAACTTTGTAAAATAACTATTTGTCCATATTATTTGGTACCGCTACTGAGAAATGTTCGCAACTTATAAATTTATTTCAAATAAATTTATTTAGATTTAATACAAGCTAATCGACTATCGGCAAATAATCTGTGACCTTAACATACAATTAAAAATAGGATTGGACCAGAATTTAAATAAAAACTAATTTACAAACACATACATACATGAAATGAAGAAAACCTTTCGAATAATTTTGCTGGTTTATGACGACTGTTCATACAAAATCAATTTTGATACACTCACTGAATTCAAAGAGAATTTTACGACACGGGAAAGTCACTTTCAGACAATAGAGTTTTCCAACAAACACGGAATCACGCCCAAAATAAATTGAATTTGGTCTTTTGACAAGTAATTTTCGCAAACTTTAAATTTCAAAAGCTCTGTAAACCGAAATCATTGTCCAGAACTTTGAATTAAAACAGAAGTGTATGTTAAGTGGAAACTATCAAATTATTAACGTTGAAACCAAAAAAAAATTCGTTGAGAGAACTTCACATCAGCAAAATTCATTGAAATGGATCATATTCATCACTTTATAAAATTTCATTTTACTAGCTTTTATAAAATGGGTAGCCTTACTTAAAGCTGTAGATGAGGCATGATTTATTAAATAGTTTCTGATGTGAAACGCGTTTGACTTTTATCAACAAGGATTAATTTTATGTCCCTTCACAAGAATATTACTTTTAAAGTCCGTATTGATTAAACCTCAAATATATTACTATAAATTATTTACCAAGAACTCAGGTAAAATTTTAATTTATAATATATTTTAAATCTATTTTGTAATTTAAATGTTAACTTATATTTTTTCAACTAATTAAAATTTTATATTATATTAAAATTTGTTATTGCTTTATTTCTTTAACAGTATCAAATTAACTGCAAAAATCTGCAAAGGTCCTATTTGTGTATGACTAAATTTTTAAATTTTTATACTGTTTTAGTTCACAGAAAAATGTATGCGTGCTATGTATGCACACGTCTAGATTGAACAATTGAGTTAGGTATGTATGCATTTTTTCAATATTATTTTACCATCTTTTCCAGTGGTTCATACAATATGCTCATGAATCTACATGAACACGCATGAAGAAATTGCCCATAACCTCCTGCATGAATGGATTTCAGAAATATTATTATGATGGCGGATGTCCTTTGTAATATATGTGCAATTTGAATAGTGGCATGTCAAACCCTTGTCAAACTGTTCAATTTTAATTAATTTATCCCTCATGAAAAATAATTCCAGACCGGTTTTTGGTGAATTTGTGGACACAATCAAGTACTCCTACCGTTCTCTACCGTTACTCTTAACGCCGGAGTTACCGTAAGTACAAAAACGAATGTTGTCTTCCTAATAGCTTTATGCCATTGAAAACGCATTGCATGCTGTAACTTGAGCTTTCACAGATTAGTTTTTACAAAAAAAGAACAAAAATATTAACCTCAGACAGTAGAGGTCTCACAGCAAAGACGTAGGATTTTTCCGAATGCTTAAAATTCTGTAACCAAATTAGAGATTTCACTTACAATTGGAGTTGTTGAAAATCAACTAATTAAAGTTAAGTTAAACGACAAGATAATTACTTATTAAAAATAGAATAAAGTTTTTCATTAAATTAATACAAAATTGATTTACAAACCGAAGATCTAATACCGTTCAAAAAATCGTGTTTCGAATTGTTGTTACATGCATAAATTTAAACACACAAAATGTTTACATTTTACGAGATTAACAAAAAAATCCTTCCTTGTGTTCGATAATTATTTGCAGTTATAATGGTAAATAATGCTAAACATTTATTTGAAACCCAACACATTTTATGCATCCGTATGAACTTCAGAAATTATTCAATAAAGATTAGGGATTAATAAGTAAAACGGCATTAATTATGCCAGTAATTATAACTTCGTAATAATTCATTAACGACTCCTGGTTTAACGTGAATTGAATTCCAAACCTTATTGATATCCGACGTTTAGATCTCCATTTAAAAAAGTAGTACTGTTTAGCCTTATTTCTGTTATAAGTATGAAAGCAAGCTGAATTGTTCCTTACAAATTTTTGGCTACTCTCACTTATTTCTACTATAAAAGGAAGAATTATGATTACCGTCGCACTGGTAACTACTAGTATGAGACAAGCCAAATAAGTTATGCAAATTGGCAAAATTCGTCCACACTTAAGTGCCATCCATATGCAGGCTGTAATTATGACTTGGGTACATATCAAAAACATAGTTGCAGTAAGACGACACATGTTTTCAGCCCTCAACAAAATAAGACGTAGTTGAGTGTACAATTTGAGACAAGTCCATTCAGAAAAGTTATTTGGTTTGGTCACTTTTTTAAGACAAGTGGTAATTGTAAAAATCAAGCCAAACAATAAAATTACTATTATGCCAAGAAAACGTATAAATTCGGCAACGCAAATTGTGAACAGGACTAAACGTGTCCAAAAGATTACCAATATGACTAATAATTCTCGTTCGTAGCGAGACGGCAATACCAGGTCAACGATGTGGTAGTAAGGATCAAGTTCCATTAAAACTGTTGTTAAAGGTAAAACTAAAGCTATGGCAACACTTTCCAAGCTTATTGCAAAAAGTAGTAAGCCCATCCAATCCGTAGAATCAAGTCCTGCCACTGTGTAATCTGAAATTTAAAAAAGTTCAAATCTCGACTCAGAATAATATTTTCAAACAATTATTTTTCGGCTTACATTTCCTTTCATGTAGGCATATTTGATTAAATAAAGTTTTCATTTCCGGTGAAATAAAGTAGATTAGATATACTCCAACTTCATAAAATACACATGTACAGAACAGCATGCCAAAAACAATTGATACAACGTTTACAGTAGACGCGTGTTGAAATATTTGAATGAATGGCATTACCAGACAAGATCCCAGGGTAAATAGGAAAGAAAAAAGGAATATAGATACCAGAAATGGTATATACTTTGGTTTAAATAAATAGTCGACTTTAAACAAAAATATGCCATTTTTTACATATACATGAAGTGGAACTGGATACATATATTTGAAAATTTGGTGATGTAGTTTCACCGCCTTTTCAACGAGTGGTGTAGCGAAAGAGTTTCTGTTGCGAATCATAATTGGTTTATTTTGAAATTTTAGTTAGGGTTGTAATTTTGTATTAAAGGGTTAATAAAAATTGAGTCAGGAAAAAATCCAGCTTAAGAATTTGAATCTACAGTTACCACCAAAAATTTTTGCAGCAATAAGTTTTAATGTTTTTTATTCTAGCCAAAATTCTTGTAAAAATTTAAATCAAATTTACGGCTCTCAAGGTTTCAAAACGTTTTTGAACTTGTTTTATACATACGAATCTAAAAACACTAACATAAACTATTAGTCAAAGCGTGTAGACTATTCAAATGGTGGGCTATAGTTT
Source organism: Entomobrya nicoleti (assembly GCA_034695465.1). Classification (NCBI taxonomy): domain Eukaryota; kingdom Metazoa; phylum Arthropoda; class Collembola; order Entomobryomorpha; family Entomobryidae; genus Entomobrya; species Entomobrya nicoleti. The sequence continues at coordinate 3,906 of JAQFZG010003994.1, read as the reverse complement.
AAATGACTTTGAAGGCTTAACTTTAACATTGAACACATCCTGTTGTTGTACTTTGACGAAGAAAAACAACACGGAAAAAGTTAACGTGGAGGTATTTAAAAATTATTTAACTAAATGAAATCTCTAAATTTATACCAAAACTGGACGAGATCTATTGGGATTTGTCTGTAATATTTCTAAACTAAATATAAACTTTATAAACGTAGGAAAACATTACAATTATAAAAGTGTTTAGAACGGAGTAGGATTTGAATTTGATTAACAGGAAGCAAATAAATTCTAAAAGTCTCCACGTATTAAACATTTTATTACATAAAAGTGGATAAAAATGTATCAAAAATTTAAATTGTTTTGCATTGTTTTGATATATGGTTAGTAATTTACGTCTGGACGTCGGACGTGCCGAATTAGAAAAAAAGTTAACAAAATTGGAATAAAAAAATGCTAGTTTAAAACAATGTAAAAATCTAAATTGCATATTGATCAACATGACTTTGGTAGAACAACAAATTTTAATGAGAGACAACACAAAGTTATTGGCAATTTAAACTTGAAAAGCGTTTAGCCACAAAGTTTGTTTGTGTAAAAATAAATATATACTTAAAATTCAGCATAGCAGAATTACATACATTTCGAAAGTCAATAGTTTTCTAAACTAAACATGCTGAACGTTTTGTTTGCAAAATAGCTATTTAACTATTTTGTTCAAGTTATAGTACACATACGCATGCTTATTTTGTAGGAGTTTTAAAAGCTAGAAATGGAAAACAACAACAAAAAGATTAATAGAATTTTGCAAAGAATACACACAAATTAATTTCATGTTTTAAACTAATTGCTGTCAAGCTTACTTTGCAATTTCTGTAGAAGCGAAAACTTAAGCATTAGCGTTAAAAATATCCATTTTTTAAATTTAATTACTTCGTTTAATGATTTGATATCTTTACTTGTAAACAGGAATTTAAGTTATATTCATATTCAAATCTTATTATGTATGTAAACCAAATTTTGTCCTGGCAACATACAAATTTTAAAGGCTCTAGAAGCCTTATTATGACTCATACTGGAAAGTTTTGCGCGGTCAAACCAAGTCGACAAATATTGTTGAAAATCAACAAAATAAGCTAATTTATGTTATGACTGGTTTTGGGGCTTATACAAAACTAAAAGGTAATAAGCAGAATAATTTGTTTGAAGACCATTATATTCTAAAATTGCACAAAATAGTAAGAAAAGGCACACCGGCACTTACAAAATTACAAGTAAAATGAGAGAAAACGTATGCTTTCAAACTTCTAACTGTGACAGTTGAGTATGCCGAGTATTCCCCAAAGTATGATTCAAAATAGAACTGTAAATGTGAAAATATTGAAGAAATTTAAAATATGTTCGAAATACATATTTAAACCTAAGTTTCAAAACATTCAGAGAACTCGAAATATTAAACAATAAATTCTCAAAAAAAAAACACTTTAAAGCAAAAATATACCTTGTTTGAAACATTTTCTCTCCCCAAACATCTCCAAAAACATCAAAAGTTTCCAAAATGCCATATTTCCAAAGCGTAAAGTGTTTTTTGTTTAAAACCCTCTTCAGACAGGTGGTAAATGTGAAAATTAGACTTAACGCTAAAATAGCAACCAGGCTAAGAAAACGTAACAAATTCGGATAGAAAAATTGTGAATTAGAATTATTTATTTCACAATATACAAGCTATTGGAAAGCAAATTAAAATCAGAATTGTTGTTTTAATATGCAACATAATTTTTTGAGAGGTAACATTCATTTATATAGTAATAAAAATTTAATCCATTCATCCATAATACGTAAAAAAATATTTTGCACTTAAATATTTGATTTAATATATTTTGGTCAGCCTGAAGATTTGCACAACTTAAAATGCGAAACCGGTCGCTCTAGCCGTGTTTATACTGAAGAAAGTTCATGACGTTTTGCTCGTATTTTCATACAACCAATTGGTCAAATTGGTTGAACCTTGACAGATTTTAAGTATACGGCTTAATTAAGGCAGCCAACAACTAAACATTTCCACCGCCTTGTTCATTAGCTAGTGAATGTGTTCCTTTGGGAAAGTTGACGGTGGCGCCAATATTCTGGTGGTTGCTACGCAATATTCTACACACATCCTCGGCTAATTATTCAATGGTAAACAAGACGACTATTTCCAATTCAAACAGCAATATGATATAATAAAATATTTTAAATCCAACTAATGACCTTTGCTGATATAAGTTCATACAAACCCTAAGTTAGAACGTAGCTGGCTGCGAGTTTAAAAAATGAATAGTTTGCCTACTTTAAAATAAAAATCTTAGCAAATTGGAAGCACTTTTTTGTGAAATGAATGGAAAAGGTAACAAAGGATTTGGGTAGGATAAGATAAGATAAATTTAATGTACAAGTTGATATGATATTTTAAAATTGTTCCAGCTACATTTATAACCTGACTTGCAATTTATGTTTTATAAGTACATTCACTGTTCTTGATATTTTTCTCTTGTGTTGCTGATTAGTTGATGCAAAAAAAATTATGTACTTAATGTGTTTTTATGATGGAATGTACTTACTAAGATACTTGTAGAACGTATTGAGGTTAAATGATTATGACACTGTACTAGTTTAATGTGAAAATTTAATGATATGGTATATACCTAATGGTGTGTATAATGTTTACACTCTCCAATACAAATGCGCACTTGCAATTTTCGATTCTGTAAATGACTTGTTATAACTCAGACTCACTTCGTTATGATTCATTATTTTATTGCTGTAAAATATTTGTTTTGTGGTTTCATGGGTCTATCCCGAAGGAAACCGTTAATAAATACATACATACATACAAAGGATTTGGGTATTTTTATGCATTTACTGGGTGGCATAGTGTGTTGGGTTGGAAAAAAGCTTATGATTCCTACATGTTTTATCTTGTGAATGTTGTCGTGGGGGAGAATAACTATTATACAACTCACGATGAGACAGAGCATTGCAAATAGTAGCACTCGAGTAGCTCTTCAAGCGAACAGACCAATCCTTTGTGTAAGGAAGCTTTCAGCTTATCAATTGAGCGACAATATTTGCTTATAGCGACAATATAAAGTCAATCTTTCCGTAAAATTTTCTTCGTAAAAACTTTAAAAATCAAAATCTCGATGGCAACCAATTCCAATCAAATTCATTTTTGAAGGAGTTATTTTTTCTTGGCTGAGCTATGATGCATGTTTTGGTAGTTGATTAGAATGAGGTTATGTGTCTCTTATCAAGCTTTATATCGTCGGTCAAAATCTGATAAAATATTTTATACATGGATGAGTATATACTTTTACATATACTTTTCTGTTTTTAAGTACTAACATTACTACCTTATAACATCACTTACTCGTATACGCTACAACAGTTAAATAACATTTCCTAGCTGCGCAGCAGTAAACTGAATTTTTAATTGCTTCCGTGTAGCTTATGAGTTAAAATCAATATTTTTGCTTTCAGCTGAACAACTTACATTTTGTATACGTGTCCAATGTTTAGTACTTTTGCATATTGTTCGAGCATGGGCCTTGTAAAAGGATTATTTGTTAAAATTATATGATCAAATTTATATTTCAATTTTGTAAACTCTCCTGTGCGAGAGATAAAATTATGGCTTGAGTGGTAAGGCGACTTTGTACTAATTTGTCTGGCTGTGTCCAGATCTATGTATTTTTTCTGATGAAATGTGAGCTGATAGAACCTCGTCTCCACTTCAATTCAACTTCATTTGAATATGGAAGCTTCTGAATGTTCTATAGCGTCTCTTTTCTCCCTCGCTTCGCCTGAAGCTGCCCAAGCCAACCTCAAACTCACTCACTCGGCAAGCTCCGATCGGTCCGCAGCTCAATCATACTTGTT
>JAQFZG010003993.1:0-12558 GCA_034695465.1 Entomobrya nicoleti | reverse complement strand
ATTCGTAATTTATGTATACAGACACTGAACTGAAAGGAGAACACAAAAAAATCTGTGTGCTCATTGTTCATTTGTTTTTACGCAGAGGATTTGCAAGTTTAAAATAATTTGACTTTCTCAGTTTACCATGATGACGAGTATAATTTATTTTTTACGGTATTTAGACCCAAAAACACATGTTTAGCTCTCTCTGTATTCACCACACTGCCACAACTATGTTCACATACTTGTTGATCTTGTTCCTCAATATTGCAGTATGCATGCAGATAAAACGTACGAAAAGATAACCAGTTAGTGTGTAAACCATGTAAACGAGTCCAGTGCTGGATGAGTAATAGTTATGGGATTATGCTCTTGTTTTGAGAACCTGATTTTTTCATTCCGTACAGCTTGTATTACCTTCTCATCTGATTTTGTTGTACAAAAACAAATATATATATTCCACATTAATTTACTCTGATATATGTTGATATAGCTGTAAGAGCTTTCGTATGTCGCATGCACATAGTGTATATTGATATAAGCATGTAAATAGAAATTTCTGTGTGGACTCGGCTTTGGTGCTGGATAAAATATTTAGTGTGGTCGGTACGATAAAATGAATGCATGACTGTATACAAGGACATGTCTTATCACTTATCAGTATTTTTATACAGAAGTATCAGTCAAGTGCAAAATGTAAAACCAGTTTCTTGTCAATTCAAATTTGTAGCTTACAAGACCAGCACACATTTTCATCCAAGCTACATTGTGGTGTGGATTTGGGACTTTGTATCTGAGCTGAAACTTACAACCGTAATTACATTTTTATGCATTGCTCGTTTAATGCCGATAAAATAATGAGCCGCTTGTAGTTGCTCGCACATATTTTTTGTATATATTTTATTAAAACTATGTTAAATGTATGTACATCTGTTTGAGTGAACAGGTCAGCATACAAGGTATATACAAAGTTATGTTTGTTCATTTTATAGTTAACATTTAAGATAAAGATTAAAAATATTAAGTTATATGTTTACATTTTGCAGGGTTTATATAATTTAGTAATGCGAAAAAGTGTGTGGTAGCTTGTTTTTGGTAAAAAAAATTACTCGAAAACTCGATCAACTTTTTCCAGTTTTTAGTGATTTGTTTTACTTGAAACTTTTCCATTTTCTTAAAAAACTAACACCAGTTACTATTTGATTTTTTTTTTCGTTTACATTTCCGCGGTTTTATAACAAGAAAAAACCCGCCTTTTTTAATAAGCACAAATATATGCAAGAGCTCAGTTATTTTAAGAGCACATGTTTACCACAATAAAAGGTACTAAGTTTTCAGTATATTTAATTTAAAATATTTTACTCTATTTTAAAAATTGGTTCTCATTGAGTTGTTTTTCAAACTTATACTTAAGTTTATATTGCCTAGTCACTTGTGCAAAATAATATGTATTTATACAAACCAAATGATAAATATTTTATTTTGTGAAATAAACTTTTAATTGAATATTTCGTTACAAAAGGTCTCTAAATTAATGCAAAACAAAAAAATCTATGAGCTGACCTTCGTTGTCATTGATTCTGCAAATAAAAAGAACGTTTAATTTGGACAAATCTAAACAAATTTTACTAAATACGTTCATGAATATACTAAACTTAAAAATATTGGGCTACCGAAGTTCCCATACTGTTTTATCTGCGCATGAGCGACACTACTTTATTACTTCACTAAAATCTCCAACAAAGCATAAAACGTAAATTACAAAATATAAATTTCAACATTAAATTCATTTTGCGTTGAAATATTTCAATTTCAATATCTCATTTACGTCATGCAGTAAAACCATGGGTATCCGAAAGTTAACAGTTGAGAGAAAATTGTATGACGCTTTGTGATATCGTCAAAAAAAATATTGCTTTATTAAGTGTCGACTGAGCAAGTTTTACATGATTTCTAGTCCGTCTGTTCGTCGGCACGAAAATTTTCAGGTCAAAATGTTGACCCAATACAGCATCAAATGCAATCAAAATTCCGACTTTTTTGATGATCAAGATCTATTATGGCAATAAAGTTGTGCAAATCCATTATAATTCTTTTAATCATGCGACATTTGTTGAAACTCAGTTTTGAGCGCATTGGTTGCAAGTTTCCTATATCGAGTTGTCAGGTTATATTTTTATTGCGTGTATGTGTATGTTATCCCAATATTTTCGTTTTATTTCAAGATTTTTCGTATAAAATACAAAAACACGAAGTTATTCAAAGCCAGTCTTTTTTATCTGGCAGATATTTAAAAGTTTGCCTCATGTTTAAAAAAAGGTTTCTCAACCAAAGATAAAATAAATTTTTAAGTTCTTCTACTCGTAGAAAAATGAAAACTGCCGCTATCATCTGTGTAAACATTTTGTTGTTGGCTCTTGTGCTTTCTGCGTTGGTAAGTTTACAGTTTATATTTTACAAAGCAAAATTTGTACATATTTTTTAAAGTTTTTGTGCTTTCAACAGGCATATCCCAGTTCAAAATGGAAAACCGTGGGGGGGGTCATTGTCGGGAGGAAGCATCCCCGCAACTATCTCAACCCTCTTAATAGTCTACACATGCCAAAAGATAAAGCACACTCAAAGAAACACGTGCAGTAAATCAAAGTATTTGTTTGATTGAATACGTTTTATGCTGACTATTATGATTTTATGAGGTTATTTACTGTTTATTAGTTGGTGCATAAATGCATGAGTGTAGTTATTGATGTAGTCATAGTCCATGAACGTATTGATAAATAAAATTATTTTTGTTTAGACACACATAACTGAAACTTAATGATATTTTGTGTGGTTTCCTGTTGAAACTAGCAGTAAACAGAACATGACAGAAAGTATTTTTGATGTAAATTCGTGTCATACATTTAAATATAATTTTTTGGCATTTTTGCATATTAATTCGATAATTTGAAATCAAACTTGATTGAAAACCACATTACCCATATAAACACTTGAGTAGGCTTTTTCAATTGCCAAATATAAATACCACGGTTTGGTAATGTTGTGTTTTTGGTACTACGAATTCGTTTACGTAATATTTACGTAAATGCTGGCTGAGTGATATATGCTACTTTTTAAAACAAGTAATTTGAATTTGAATGACGAACATTTTTAAATAATGAAATTATGTTTGGATTTATTTTGTATCTATTATAATTCATAAATGTTAAGTGACATAAAGAGTACCGACAAAAACTTTAAATAATTTCTGCAAACAACAAAACCGTGCTGAATTTAACCTGAAGCCTTAATTAAATTTAATATGGCCGCAGTAAGAGAAGCATACAAATTGTAGGTATAAATTTAGAATTGCACAACTCTCCACTACATCCGCACACAATCCCGTCTTTTACTGAAGCGTCTTCATTATGCTGGAAAAGTGGGGACGTTTTCCCCAGACTGCGGATATCTTTTAAATATGTTTTTAAAGCAATGCATTTCTCATTAATCTCTTCGATCGGCAAACCACAGGCTCTAGAAGACGTGGATTTATACTTGTAGCCCTCTGTAAAATCGACGTGACTCTGAACACAAATTGTATCATTGGCACATTCCATTTGAAGTCGTTTTTCTGGTGTGTTGCCTTTTCCACATGATGCATCGTGGTGTTCTCTTATGTATTCCGGGACTTCAGGCTCGTTCCAATAAACACATGAGTAGCATTTCTTTCCAGTAGTGTTAGTTTCATGACACGAAATCAATTTGTTATTTAAAGTATTCTTGAAAAATGTCAACTGAAAATTGCACAAAATCAAGAAATAACACGATGACAATCAGGGATGGAAAATCTTCCGGACCCTGGGACCGTAGGTCCCAGGAAATTTTGGGAAGATTTTGAGCGAAATTTTTTGAAAACTAAAAAATTAAAGAGAATAAAGAAGAAAGAAAAGCCAATGCACACAGGAACGAAAAGAAGTTAAAACTACTAGAAATTAACAAATTTTAAACAAATTTTCTAACATAATTTTTAGGAAATTTCCAGTCATAATTTCCAGGAAATTTCCTGATAACATTTCTAGGAAATTTCCAGTCGCAATTCCTAGGAAATTTCCAGTCACAATTCCTAGGAAATTTCCAGTCACAATTCCTAGGAAATTTCCAGTCACAATTTCTAGGAAATTTCCAGTCACAATTCCTAGGAAATTTCCCGTCACAATTCCTAGTAAATTTCCTGTCACAATTTCTTAGAAATTTCCTGCCAAAATGTCTAGGAAATGGAAACTTCCCCTCTCAGTTTCTAGGAAATGGAAACTTCCCCTCTCAGTTTCTAGGAAATGGAAACTTCCCTTTCTCAGTTTCTAGGAAATTTCCCCTCACAATTTATAGGAAATTTCCTGTCACAGATTCCAGGAAATTTGCTGTCAAAATTTCTAGGAGCTTTCCCCTCACAATTTCTGGGAAATTTCCTGTCACAGTTTCCAGAAAATTTCCTGTCAAATTTTCTAGGAAATTTCCCCTCACAAATTCTGCGAAATTTCCTGTCAAAATGTCTACGAAATTTCCTGTCATAATTTCTAAAAAAAATCTAGTGTCTATGAAATTTCTGAGCCGGACTTCTAGGAAATTTCGTATAATAATTTCTTAGAAATTTCCTGTCATAATTTATGGTAAAACTCCTGTCATAATTTATGGTAAAACTCCTGTCATAATTTATGGTAAAACTCCTGTCATAATTTATGATAGATTTCCTCTCATAATTTATGGGAAATTTCCTTTTTTGAAAATTTATAGCGTTTTTTCTGGGACATTTTCTGTCATTGTTTCTGGATAATTTCCGATCTTTTGGGAAACTTCATGGTTTAATTTTTTGGAAATTTCCTAAGCTAGCTTCTTGTAAATTATCCGGTGATAATATTTAAGAAACGTTTTTGCCAAATTTCCTGATTTTTTTGCATACATTTTAAGAAATAGCGACTGGAAATTTCCTACATTAATTTCTTATAAGTCTCCTATAATAATTTCTCCTAAGTTTACTGCCATAGTTTCTAAAATTTCTTGCCATATTTTTGGGTATAATGATAAGAAATTTTCTTTCATAGATTTAGGAAATTTCATTACAATATTTCTAGGAATTTCTTGTCATATGTTCCAGGAAATATGACACGAAGTTTCCTAGAAATTCCGACAGCAAATTTAGATTTCAAACAATATTGATACAAAATATTTCACATGAATTCTTACTAGAACGTTTATGTAGGAATGCCTAGAAAATTTATCGTGACAATTCATTTGGAAATTTCCTGCAATATTTTTTTACAAAATTTCGATTGAATCTTTGTGACTACTGATCATAAATTCTTTCATTGTAATAATTTGTTCGGGAAATAGTTAGGAAATTCATAATGTACTTTCATGTGTCCTTTAACAAGTAATGTTCTTCAATGCTAAGTACGAAATATTGGGCTTGAAAACTTGTAAAAATATTTGAATACACAGATATAAATGTTCATCTAGAGAGATTAAGGGGAGTGCAAACAAATCTTAAGGAAAATAAACGAAAATTTTAAAGCGAAAATGGGATTTATAAATTTATTAGAATACATTTCTGATTAAAAGAAATTATTATTCTATAGAAATTGTATTGTTTTTGGTTTCTAATAAAATACCGAAGTGAAAATTTAGATTTTTTAATGTGGATGAAATTCAACATTTACAACGTCAAGAACTAGTCTCGAAGCCTCAATTGACGCGGACAGGAAGTTTACTTATATTAGGGTATAATTATTTATTCGCATACAATAAGGAAAAGTGTTAATTTTTGGAACTTGTTGTGATTATGTATTTTTGTGAATACCATTTTTACAATACCATTACAATAGAGTTATAAAAAATCTCTTTTACCAAAAAGTTAATGACAAATAAAATAAAATTTATGTTATCAAGTTGTTTAGGATAATTTATAGTTGGTGCATTCAATTTAAATGCGTATAAAAACAATTTCAAGAAGTTTTTTTTTGATTATAAGTCGACAAAACGATTTCGTCATAATTGGACAGTTTTTTCCGTTGATTGATTGTTGATTTTTTACAAGTACGTGATGAACTTCCAATAACAAAGAGATCTTTTAAACTTTAAATGCGATCTAAACAAAACATGCGTCCTATTGATCAATAATTCCTTCCTTTGTATATGCAAGAGCTTCGAACTTTTAAGAAAAACATTTGTTGCACTCAAAATATAACTTTTTATATCACAATTACTGTTCTTGTTTTTGGATCAATTTTGATACCAAAACGGTTATGCTGATTTTATTATTATACTGATCAATTTCGATGTCGAGTCTGTTATATCGAATTCGGTATTAAACTCTTCTAATCGTATTCGATTGTAATCCAGTGTGGCTAAATTCGGACTGCAGCTATTGTAACCGTATTTAATATTCCACCCGTTACATAATATCCAATATTAAACCGATTACAAAAAATTCGATATTGATTCCGTTGTATTGAATTTAATCTTGGGCTGAATTTATATTCTTAGCCTTTTGTCTTTCACGTCTCTGTACCTTTGATTTTCGTCTCCAAATCATTCCTAAACTTTCTCAAATCGGTGAAAGCCCATTAGTAATTTTTTTAATGAAAATTTAAAACAACTTTTAAAAGCAGTTTGACGACCGTTTATAATACTTTGACGAACGTTTTTTGATACTTTGTTGAATGTTCCTAAATATTTTCATAGACGCTCTTAAACATGTAGATGAACGTTCCTAAATATATTAATAAATGTTCTTATACATTTTCACGAACGTTCCTAAAAATGTTGATGAACGTTCCTAAATATTTTGCATAACGCTGTTAAGCATTTTGATGAACGTTCCAAAATGTTTTGTGGAAGTTCTTAAATTTATTTATGAACGTTCTAAAATATATTTATGAATTTTCATAAATATTTTTCTGGAGGTTCTTTCATGTTCTTCTGAACGTACTTACACTATTGTATGACTTCCTAAATTATTTTGTGATTGATCATTATGATTTTAGAATTTATTTACTTTTAACAAGTTTAAAAAATCTTTGTTATTTTTCGTAAATTTTAAGGCAATTGTGTCTTAAACATCTTGCTAAGCCTCCAATGATTATGTCTGCCAACATATCAAATACATTTCGCATGTTTCTAAATTCATTAAAAATGTATTAAAATATATTTCTAATGTTCCGTTTATAGTTTCCAAATCGTTTTCGATATTGATTGTAAGCATGTAAACACTTCTGCACAATTTTAAAGTTTACAATTTTCTACCTTTATTCTTCAGCATCCTTAAAAATGATTACATTACAATACAATTCTGTTTATAATTTGAAATGTTCATAAATCCAAGTTTAATTGTTATTGTTAGTCATGAAAAGTTCAAAAGAATTTAAACTTGAATTCTTTAACGTTTCCAAAATGATTTTCTGAATGTATCCCAATCATTTCCCTTATAATTCTGAAATGTTTAGAAAATGCAATTTAGAGTATTAAGCATTTTAAGAGTGACTTATTTTAACTAAATTTATAATTCATAGACTTAAAGACGATAATTTGATTTGAAAACTTCAACTTTTCGACATAATTACAGTTATTTGCCAAGAAAAGAATCGGCATGCGTAAATTTTAATACGTCGGATGTGTAAAGTATGCGTAAACTTGTAGTTTTGTAGTAAACATGCATTTCATTATTTTTTACCGCTGGAGGAAATATTGAACGTCGTAGGAAAATTAGAAACCAGGGTCCCAGGAAATTTTGGGACGATGGAAGATTTTCCATGCCTGATGACAATAGACAAATTAAAAACGGGTAAAGACATATTAAGTCCAAAAAATTAAAAAATTACAATAATTGACAAGCAAAAAGATAGCCCCGTATAATATCCAACAATTTGATTGAAGTAAAATTTTGTAGAGTTATGTGAGCGTTTTTATACTTGTGAAAGCTACACAATTGGCATTTTTGTGGTTTTTAAATTCATTTGAAACCCAGACAAGAGCAGAAATACTATGGATTTCCACTGGTTGTCGTTGGGCTCTCAACTGCTGTCCTCGTCCCCGTCGCCCTTCCGCTTCAAAAAAGTGTCCACCTCCCGCTCCCCCACAACTCGCCTCTCTCACTCCCAGAGGTCATCTCTTGATCCAAATCAGTCATCGCTTACCTTGGACATATAAAAAAAATTATACAAGACAAATAGGTCAAACAACAAAAAAATAATAGAACACCTTTTCCTCATTAATTATTTTATCGCCATTCAAATTTCCCCAAAAAATCAATTAAATCTAGTCAACATTCTAACAACATATTTAACCCAACTTACTTCCTCAATAAAGCCGCTGTAATAGCGATCATAACGACGGAGCTGAAATGATGCGATACACGATAATGATGTAAATTGTTGTTGCCAATGAAAAATGATCTCGAATGATATGTCACATGCCATGTTTTACATGTAAGGATATTTGCTTGGAATGAAGCCCTTTTACGGAATCCATGCCCTAACTGGTTCTAAAATTGTAGAAATAAATTTACAAATTTTGATATGATTTTTTTGTTGAACTGTGGAGCAAAGGAAAGCGGTTAACATGTAGGGACATTTGCTTGATATGAAGCCCTAATATGAAAACGATGCCTTGTTTGGTTCTAAAATTGTAGAATTAAATTTACAAATTTTAATTGGATAGCTAATTAAAAAAATGACATGTTAATTTTTTGACAAAATGACTGAACTGAGCAAGTGCCGGTGCAGCCGGTTTTACTATTTAGATGATTTGATTTGTGTTGTATGGCACTTTTTTGTCTCATGTTTACATCGCATTACATTACTTTCAATTTTCTCTTTAGAGGATCGTTTGTTTGGCACGTGTTCGTATTGATTTATTGGAATGGAGCAACGTCAGTGTATTATATTTTCATGCTTTTCCATCCGTTTATACTGTTAAAAGAACGTTGCGAAACGAAATATGGTATTCTCACTATTAAAAATGAAGAATCTCATTTTCTATACATTAGTTTTGCAATACCATAAGCAGTAGGGTATACAGTGTCAGTGTAAGGAGTTATGTTAGTAGCTATTAGAAATTCCTATGTTAGTAATTTTACATGAAGCTGACTGCCAGACAACAATTTATTCGAAGACAGCTTTAAAACATTAGCTTTGCATAACGAACAAATAAGGAAAAATATATTGCGTGATATATTTAATTGCTGGTCCTACTTATCACGCTTATTGTCAAAGTAGAATGGAAGCGTCGTAATGGTCGCCAATAGTAAAGAGATATATTAAAGTAGAAATTCAAAATACTGCAGGTAGGATATGGGCTAGCTTCTACAGCGTGTCCAAGGTACATACAAGAATAGGATACCGCTTTTGTCAACGAGACGAAAACAAGCATATCTATGAATAATTTAAGTTGTTACTTCGTCCAACTTGTCCATTTACCAAATGAAAACTCGACTATCCAGGCCATGTACCTGATTAATTTCTAGCTTGCAGCGCCAGTTTTCTGGCCTGATCCTTTTATTTGTGTGTTTAAATAATTTTACTCGTGACTAGCTAATTGCTTTTTCTCTACTGCGTCGTATGTTAAATACGTGACTATTTTAGTATTCTTTGACGTGTATTAAGCTGCCAACAACCTTTTGTTTGCAACAAGTTGAACGATTGTATTTGTATTATATGCTAGCCATTAAGTTAAAGTTAAACTAGCGTTGGTCTGCTACGCATTTCGTCCAATTCACTTGAGTGTTTCCTTTAGTAAACTCTCTTCACTTATGCAGCTAACCAAGTCTTAAGTTTCTCCAAAAAGGATTTTATCTCAGCATCTCTAATCAAAGAACGTATTTCGGTGTACTACGAGCTTTTTGTCCGTTCATTTCGGTCAAATATCATAGTAAAATACAAGTGGCACTAATAGGGAAAGACAATAAAAGCTCGTTTTTTTTCTCAAAAGGCCTTGTTCTGCCTTATACTCATAACACGATTGATGTAAAATATGAGCTGGTTTCAAAAGAAATCATTTTAAAGAGTGGAATTAATCAAATGTTTTATCAAATTTCAGGATTAATTACTTACGATACAAATTCGTGCTGCTGAATGTTAAGCATTGCTGTTTGAAAAAGTTCAATACTTAGATTTTATCCTGGATTTTTTTAATCGTCATCAGAAATTACTACTTGATTACCCAACTGGATCTAAAAGTTTCACAATGCACCAATCGTGTATTTTGATCATCACATTAGTTTGGTTTGAAACAAGCGCGTTTCGTTTTGAAGGCTACGAAGAGCACTACCGATCCCTGATAGAAAATACAGACCAGATAGTTTTCCGTTTCCACGGAGATATATATTTAAATTTACTTTCAAGTGATCAACTCTCTATTCAGCAAATAACCATATCAGCCAACTTTAACACTACAGTTCCAAATTTCTCACTTCGCTATTTCAATCCCACCAATGTCATCTTTTCACATTTTGGAAACGTGTTCTTGAATAAAACAAATGCATCGTATATTTCTATGGAAAAATTGCTTTGGACAACTGAAACGTTAGCAATATTTTTTGACACCGATGGCAGCTACAGGAAACTTGTATTGGATTGTAAGGAAACGAGCGTAAAGTTCGAATTTTGTAATTTATATCGGCTTGTAGAAAAATCGCCCTCTTTAAAATTTGTGTCAAGCCTCTCAAGCAAAAACGACTATACGCCATTATCTGTAGTGTGTAATGGCTACTGCTTTAACGCAACACGAGAGCTGGTACATCTGAGGTTTAGTAGAAACAAACTACTTGGTATTCACAAACAATACTTCGCGAACGGGAACAATAAGCAAGTAGCTGCTTTTATTCAGTACGAATACAAACAATTTATCAATGAGAGTAAAACTAAATTATATTTTTGCGATGTCACATATAAAACACGGATGTACAAGTATATGCGCTCCGTTGCCTACTGCGAAGCATTACTGATGGTGGGTATGGAATTGTCAAAAAGGCACAATATTACATACATTCATTGGAGTCCTGAACATAAATTTAATGTTCTCGACGATAATATAAAAAACAATTTAGAAACTTTGTGGTACGAAGGCGTTCATCTTCAACACTTCACTGGTAAGTCATACCATTACTGCGTAGATTCCAAGCTAAGGAACAAAACACTACGAACAGGCGGCTATCATACGTTTATTAAACCCATGCCTGTAATTTCATGGATTCTACTGGCAATAAATTGGTTGCTCATTACTATAATATATACTTCATTGCCAAAAGTCTTTGGAACTTTAACCCTGATTAAAAGTTTTACTTTTGATTTGGTGAATATGTTTTATTTGATTTGTGGCAATGGAATTAAATTTCGTCGAAATATGGGGGCCCTGCTGGTTATTAGTTTTGGATGCTGTTTGTTCTGGTCCATCTATCAGAATAACATAATGGGACTGACGATAGTGGAAGACAAGTTTAAGCCGTTTTCAACAAAAGAAGAATTCTTCAATGCTGGATATCGGACGACTCCAGGGTATAGGGAGAGTTGCGGAGCACCTAATGAACTGGACGAAGAGAAATACTTTTGTTTGGTTGGGAAAAACCTAAATGATTACGACTACATTATCAAGAAACTCGGGTGGCGAAGAAAGACAATATGGAACCTTTGGCACATGCGTCTGTTTAATCAAGAGCACAAGACAGCCTATGGTCCTTCATTGGAGTGTCACTACATAAAAGAAGAAGAAGAAGCACAACCTTATTTTACAACAATTTATACTAATAATAGATATTGGATGATGGAAACAATGAGGGATGGATGATGATAGAAAGTAAATTCTTTGGACCAACTTTTGCAGACAAAATCCCGGATTCTATTGGGATAAAAGAGCTGCTGTCAGTTGTGTTTGTGTGTTTGGTTGTGTATCTTGTCGCAAGCTTAGCACTTGTAATTGAATTTGTAACATGGTTTGTAAAATTGAGTAAACAATTATAGTCTTCTTTTAATTATACGAGTAAAGTTTCGTGTGCAAAGGCTTGCAAATTTGTTTTTTATCCAAGTTAAAAAAATAGTCTTCAAGTTTAAAAGAATTTGAAATGTCAAATCTTTTTTTAATATAACTGTAGTTATTGGCTTAAGTTATAAAGTCAGCAAATTAACCTTAATAAAGTAATACTCAGATGATTGTTTAATTTGCAATTAAAATAAATATGCAAGCTGCCAAAACTGCACATGTTGGCTAACAAACATATCCTATCAACATTTGTAGTCCAAATTAAATAATACCAATTAGTATTCCTAATATATTTTCAACAAATGAGCAGAATAAATGGTGGATATTTATGATGACGAAAGTGTATGTAATATTTTTTTTATTTAAGCAAGTCGTAAATGATTTTGACGTATTTGTTGTGTGAATACCGATCATCATATTTAATGCGTTAAATATTTAATCAAGTTACTAAATGACAACGGCAGCATTTCATTTATGTAAGTACGGAGTACCGTCTGAGGTTTCCTCGTAGACGTGAATAGATGCTCAGTACATGTTTACTTGTGAGATTTCAGTTTGCTATTGAGTAAT